>JAODVM010187598.1:0-13931 GCA_025400095.1 Phenganax marumi
ATTTGATCTAGCAGGAGTTGACCGTTGAGGGGGTTTGACAACCAACTATCGTCCTTGGCAAGATGCTTGAAGTTGTCAAATGCTGTACCGGTCATGTTTTTGAGGAGAAGGGGGCCACGAGTTCTCGGCTTCGATTTCGTCGTAGCCAACCAGAGTTTCGCTCGAATCTGGAAGTCCTTGAAGCCAGTTCCGTCAAAACTTGGGGGTGGACCTGCATTGGTCCGTTCACCATCGTCCCGATCATCTCCTGAGTCCTGTGAGGCATAGGACCGGTGGCCTGGTCGGTCTCTACTGGAGGTGTTCCGAGGAGGGTATTGTCCTCGTGAACGTGCTTCAACAAAATTCAAAAATTGCCTGAATTCTGACGAGTCAACTCGTTGACCTCGATGTGACTGCATCCATGGATCTCCTGAAGTCTCACCTTCATCATCTGCTCTAGCGCTCGTCTCGCCAGCCGGTGGTGGTGATGCTTGAACTCTCTCAGTCACTGGGGTGTCTAGTCCAGGGTTTCCTTGAAGGTCAGGTGCGGACATATCCCAAAGCAGAACTCCCGATGTCGGATGGAACACTCACCGCAACCAGGTGCTCCGCTACCACTCTGTGAGGATTCCCTCACAGAGTGGCAGGGGCACGAACAACATCCATGGCACCTGTTTCACCGCACGGACCTGTGTGACTTGAGCCACCGTGTATCGGTGGTAAGACGTTAACAACAAGGACCCTACACTCAACTGGTTTTGGTACCGGGTGGACCCCGATTCACAATATATTGAAAATTCGTGGAAAAGAAGTGGACAAAGTTTGGTGTGCCTTTGACAGGGTTAAGCAAGAAGGGGGAAAAGTATTGACAATTTTGAGAAATTCCGACCAATTGGTCTTGGGAGCAGTTCTTTTGAGAAATCCACAGGTTCACCCTCGGTTGTGTTTTCCTGCAAGCTCCACGAGTGGATTGCGGGCTGGAAATCCCTCATTGTTTTTGTGTTTTGAGCAAGTATGTACAAAAGTGTTTTTTGCATTTTTGGCTTCGGGAGTTGGGGTTCCGGTGAACGAGGCTGGGCTCTCAGGAAATCAACCACCGATTTTGGGAAATCCGTCACCAGCTTTGGGAAAATCTGCCTTCGATTTTGGGGAAATCCGTCGAAATCCGTCACCGATTCTGCCACCGGCTTTGGAGAAATCTGCCACAGACTTTGGGGAAATCCGTTGCCGATTTTGGGGAAATCTGTCACCGACTTTGGGAAAATCCGTCACGGATTTTGGGGAAATCCGTCGCCGATTTTGGGGAAATCCGTCGCCGATTTTGGGAAAATTCGTCACGGATTTTGGGGAAATCCGTCGCCGATTTTGGGGAAATCAGCGACCGACTTTGGGAAAATCAGCCACCGATTTTGGGGAAATCAGCCACCGACTTTGGGGAAAAACTGGCTCTGTTTTAGGGAAAGACTGGCTCGCTTTTAGGGAAAGACTGGCTCGATTTGGGCGAAATTGGTTTGGTTTTTGGATTGGCTTGCGACAAAGCTCAAGTCTCACTGTTTTGAACGCCAAACATGTTTGGGTTTGGATGTCACTAAAAGTAAATCAACCGGTGGGAAGTTGGAAGGGTAAAATGCTCAAGCCTATAAACTTTGATATCGAAACTGTTTTGGGGTTCGTGTTAGGGACTTGTATGCGATGCCACAAACACAAACTGATATACATAGTTCCTATTGAGGATGAACATACTTAAATAAATATTAAGATATATAGGTAATTATATATACCATATGCGTTGTTACTTTGTAAGTAGTGGAGCTGAAATCCCGATGACGAATGAAACCTTTGCTTTTATTTGGAACGGTTTTGGCAACAAAGAACTCAATGACAGCGAAACGTCTTCTTCGTTTGAAGAAAGCTATGAAGCAATTTCATTAGTCCAAAAGCCCACAAAACCCCAATGGAGAAGGCAGCACGACGGATACTACAATAGAAAACCGAACGACGAACAATATTTCCAAAGATATTACCAAGAGAAGACGAAACGACCGTGCGTATGCGATATATGCGGTTCTGCCATGAGCTGCAAGTCAAATCTGGTAAAACACAAGAAAACCAAAAAGTGCCAAAGGTGTTTAATGGAAGTTCATTATGATTTTATGATGTAAGAAAACATCATAAAAATATAATCTAAGTTTTTTTAGTGATAAGATTGGCAAAAGAAAAATTGGCAAAAGAAAAGGTATTGGAAAAAATATATTACGACGTGGAGGAGGGCTTCGGTTCGGTGAGGGACTTGTATGAAAAGGCTAGGAAAGTCGATGTAGGCATAACTTTGGATATGGTTTCACAGTGGATGAAGTCTCAACCAAACAAACAAACAAGAAACTACAAGAATTGCAATTCTTATACTGCCCCTTATCCTAAATATGAATTTCAAATTGATTTGATGATTATGACAAGTCTGTTGAGGGATGTTAAACATGAAAAAAACATCAACCTACCTTTGGCTTGGTATGTATAGCATCACGAGCCCCATGTCATATAGTGCCAATGGGAAATAACGACACTGATGATGTTTATGATGCTGTAATGGAGTGTTTCAAGGTATTAGGTCAGCCATTATCAGTCTATTCTGATGACGAAGGAGCATTAAACAGTGAGAAGTTACAAGTCTATTTTAAAGGAGAAGGGATAGAGCACATAATAACAAAAACATACGCTAATCAGGCTGAGAGAATGATAAGGACAACTAAAAAGATTATTGCTGATAGGCTAAGAGCAAATAAAGATAAGACTTGGGTAGATATGTTAAAACCATCACTAAATAGATACAATACTCAAGTTCATAGTGATGTTTGTCAGGAAAAGTCAACCCTTCAGTCCAAGTTGGAGTTGTCCAGGTGCGCACGCATAATTGTTCTATCGTTGACGCAAGGTCATACCACAACGAACCAGCTGTGCTGATTTTGTGATACGATGTGAAACCAAACCATAGACTACTTTAAACACGCCCATAGTGATGCTTGCTCTCAATGGATTCAGACAGCCTCAAGCAATAAACAAAGCCCCGTGAGAGCCAAAATTTGTCACTGTGACCACGGAGCGGAGAGCTCGATTACCAAAAAAACCACAGCAGGTTGCTGAGAAAGCTGAGACACACACTCACGTTGATGGTATGGTGAAACCGTAGCAGTCTGACCTCAATGCAAGGGCAAACTCAGACGCGGCAAAAAACAAGAATACATCAGAGAGTTGTAAACAATTACATCTGTTTGAATCCACAATGACCGGTCAAAAGCTGCTCAAAACAAAACATCAAGCGCCGGGCTTGCACGTGCCACGATTCACTGATGCTTCTTCATCTTCCCTAATCCACTTTCCATCCTGGTCCACGATGAGCAAACTATGTCAAAGGTAGAAGCGGCTCTTTTCACTTCCACTGGCTTGAGAAAGCCGCTGCGGTATTGGGCTCGTTCATGTGCTATACATGATGTGCAAACAGGTCATGAGTGTCTGCATGTAAGTCTGACACCCTGCCTTTTGTAGAGACGAACGAGTCTCTGCAAACACTGTAGGACTTACTGCGAGTTCAGCTCTCAAACAGGCCTACAAATTCAACTGGCTTCATTGCGCTCAGTTCTTCTTCTCCTCGTTGTTGATTCCACTTGGTTCTCATCTCTGGGATCTTCTTGTTCCTCTTCTCCATCACTCAAATGGATCACTGCCTGCTGTTCTCTGTCAGCTTGTCGTGCGTCACTGCCTCTCGCGTCGTCAATCTCTATGACGTTGATGTCGTCCACGTCCACATACTCCATGGTCACATCGTTGTCGATTGCATCTGCTTCAGGTGGTAGATATCGAAGTAGTGCATTGTTGTCATCTTGCTTGCCAAGCTCTCTTCCTCCTCCTGATGTGTGCTGTCTGATGAATTCCTGCCTTGCTGCTTCAGCTTCTTCTTCATCTGGATGTTCTGCTGCTGCTGCATCAGCTCCACGTTGGATTGCTTCTCGTTCAAGTCTTTGCAATCTTTTGGCGAACAAAATGCTTCGCCTGTAGCCTTCTGGTGTCTGGCAATCTTCGATTGCTGCTGTCATTTCATTTCTCAAAGTAAAGAGTCGTCCCATCATGTCACCATTAAGTACTCTGCCTCGTCGATTCATCGCTTCATCAAGGATCGTGTTGATGAAGTGGGAAAGTTCTCGTGCTGCAAGTGTCAAATGTGTTTCCACTCCTTCTCCAATCAACAGTAGTTGCTCTCTGTACCAGCTAAAGACTTCTGGTCTCGAGGGAACAATTCTCTCCAGCTCCTCGTTGTTTGTCTCTTCAGATCCGTCTGCTAGGATATGTCCCAGTCTTTGAGAAGAATACTCCAGCATCTGCCAATGCGTGTTCTCAATGTCCACCATGTGGTTTCTCCTTGCTTGTTCTCTTTCTGCCATGCGATCTCCTTCTTGCTCCCAATCATGGTCTGCTTGCTCACTGCTTGACCATGTCAACTCTTCTGGTCCACTGTCATGGTCTTCTCCTCCGTGTCCATGACGTCCTTGACCGAGATCAGGGGAATCTGGTAGTCGTCGTTGAACTCGTCGAACTTCTTCTCCAGGATGTGGTCGATCTTCTTCGTGATGTAGTTGATCTTCTTCTCCATCAGGGTTTGCTGCTCCATGTGATGCTTCATGGTGTACTCGACGTCGAGGTCCTCCGTCTCCTTCTTCTGTGTCACCATGTCCTTCTCCTTGACTTTGACCAGTCTGTGTGAAAACATCGAATCTTGTGCCTGTACCTGGTTGCATTAATGTGTCTTCTGGGCTAGGCTCTTCTGGTTCTTCAGGAACTGCTTCTTCTCGTTGTTGTTGCTCTTGGATCGTGGCCTCATAGGTTCCTCTGAATGGTAGTGGGAAGATCTGTGCTAGGCCTCCTTCATATCTCATCGGGTTCACATTGGCCCAAATGCCTTGTAGATCCACAAATTGTTCACCTAGTTCTGCAAGTAGTCCAGGTGCTCTTGGCGGTCGTATTCCAAGTCGTGTTGCTTCTCCAGGCGTCATTCTCTGCCT
Source organism: Phenganax marumi (assembly GCA_025400095.1). Taxonomy (NCBI): domain Eukaryota; kingdom Metazoa; phylum Cnidaria; class Anthozoa; order Malacalcyonacea; family Clavulariidae; genus Phenganax; species Phenganax marumi. The sequence goes on from JAODVM010187598.1 coordinate 5,034, forward strand.
TGTTCGTCGAGGTCTGCCTTCTGTCAATCCTGAAACAAAAGGTCCACTCTCTTGGGATGTTGAGGTCGATGAAGAGCTGCTATCTCTGTAGTCGCGAAGTCGTCGGGATAGTTCTCGATATAGTTCCTCAGTGAACTGTAGTCGATGTCGTTGTACCCGTAGTGCGTTCGTCAGAAAGAGAATCACAAGCGTCAGCGCTAGGATCACCAAGTTTCTGATTGCGATGATGTCGTTCACCGTCATCTCACCTGATTGCAATGTCAGGTTTGTGCATCCTTGCAAGAAACATGTGCTTCCAGCTAAAATCACTCTCAAGATCTTCTGAATAGTCTTCTGGGTTACTTCTCTCGGGATGGTCTCGATGGTCTCAATCTCTACACCGTTTTGATTTCCCATGGGAATGAGGCTCATCAATTTCTTGCGTCTCTCTTGTGCTAGCTTCTTGGTGTTCAAGTCTGCTGGATTGATTGCTGTGGGAACTCTCAGCAATCTCACAATCTTTTCTCTCACAAGATCTTGGATCCAAAGGTTGCGGATGTGAATGTGCTTCAGTTTACCCTGTCCAGCTCGTTGCATGATTCCTCGGGCTGCTGAACTATCACTGAAAGCTGTCATCTGAACTTCATTGGCTTCTACTAGAAACTTCAGTAGGCTTCCGACATGTAGCATCTCTGCAATGCCACTGCAGCTTGCGTAAAGCTCTGATTCTGCACTGGAAAGTGCTATTGAGGATTGTAGCTTGCATGAGCTAACAAGTAGGCTGCCGTTCAGAAAAACCATGTATGATGTTGTTGACTTTCTGCTTACTTTGCATCCTGCCCAATTGGCGTCTGTGAAGACTTCGAGGTTGTAGTTCTTTCTGTCTTCTCTGTTGCTCCATTCAGGAAAACCCCAATGGTCACTTGTCACTCCAAATCGCTTAAGTTGTGTCAACAAAACTCCGGCATCTTGTGTCCCTTGAAGATAGCTTCCAAGGTGTCTCAAAGCTGTGTATGCCGACTTCGTTCCTCCAGCCATGTAGGTCGACAAAGTTTTCAAACATTGTTGGATGTCTGGTCGATCTTGTGCTATGTAAAGTGCCAACCCCAAACCAGATCGGACATTCGTTGGTCCTCCGCATTGAGTCGTTCATGCTCCTTGATGTTGTCCTTGTCATACACTTCGAGGTTACTGTGGTGTGGTAGTGTCTTGGTCTTCTTTCCATGTAGCTCAAGTAGCTTTACCATCTTCTTGATGTAGGAAGGATTTGGTTGCGCAAAGATTCCCTGCCTTGCCAAGACCACTTTCTTCTTCAGATAGTAGAAGGTGTTGTTGCTGCCGTACTCGAAGGGTCCTTCGGCATTCATGGTCAATTGCTTTCTCACCATCTTGCTGAACCATGTCCAGTCTTCGATTCCACTTGCCACCAAAACATCATCTACATGGATCATCAAAAACATCTTTCTCGTGGAATGCTTGAATACTGTTGGCATTCCTTTGTAGCTCTCGAAGTTCATCTTCTCAACCAACTCCTTGAAGTGTTCACTCCATCTCAAGGCTGCATTTCGCTGTCCTGGTAAGCATTTGAGTAACTTCCAGCGCCCTGCTGTCAACAAAGGATTGTTTGCTTGTTCTCCTTGTGCGAGGTCTCTTACCCAACTGGGTACAATCACTTCAACCAACTCTCGCTGCTTGACTGAAAGAAAAGCATCTTTGATGTCTGCCACAAACAAACATAGGTTGAAAAGTTTTCCAAGAACCAAAATCAATCTCATCGTGAATCCTGCTGGTGTTGGACTAAATTGGCTCTCATCTGTATTGCCTGTGCGATATTCTCGTGCAACTATTCGGCATCTTCTTTTCCACATTCCTCTGAATCTCCAGTCGAAAACACATGTAGTGTCCAACAAAAGAGGTTCTTCGTCTGTTGCATCTTCTGCCACTGCTAGAACTTCAAGTTGCTGCAATCTGCTGATTTCTTCTAGCGTTGCTTTCCTATCGAGTTCATTGAGTTCTTCTTCACTCACATTTGGAGGTCCATCACGTTCAGCTCGGTCACCAAATGACTTCTCATCTGTGTCCATCTCCACCTCGAGCTCTGGATGATGTTCGAGGTCAAAGGTCCATGCCTCCAAGAGGTCTATCTGCTCATCCACATACATGTCATCGTTCTCTTCCACCATGTTAATGTTTCCTGCCCATGTTGGGGAATGTAGCTCTCTCCGCTTGGGTGATCTTTCTGTGGTCTCCTCACTGTGTTTGTAGTGCTTGGGAGGTTGCTCCTCTTTGTCTTCTAGTCCATGCTTCTTGTCTTCTACTGCATCATTTGCATCCATAGGCTCATTGCTTCCACGACCAGGTCCGTCATCTGTTCGGGCCTTCTTCGATGCACTTTCGTCTTGTGCTTCTCTGTCATCTGCCCTGCCTCCGATACTAGGCGTGTACTCTTCGTCACTGTCCGGATGGGCTTCATGGTAGTCCATCACTTCTTTAGCTTCAGCGTCCATCACCTTGAAAGGAAGAACTTCTGGTGAAGGTAGTTCACGTAGCTTGACTTTCATGGAACCATGCGTTGCTGCTTTCTTCATGGAATCAGGAAGGATTTCTAGTCCAATCAAGAGTTCTTTTTCAAACTCCTTTGCATATAGTCGAATTGCTCTTGTTCTCACCAATCGAGAATCTTCAAATGCAACAATGTCTTGATCGGCTCCATCTTTTCCTAACCAAATGCCTCTCAACCATCTTCTTTCATATTTGGACTTGTGCTCATCGAGCGCAAAAACTGTGCTGCCAAAAGCGCAAATTCGTCCACCATATGGTCGTCCATGAAGTGCTTGAAATGGTGTTGTCTTCAATGTGCTGTGGGCTGCATATCTGTTGAGTAGCCATGCACTGTGTCTGGCTGCCCAACTGTGAATCGCGTGCTCGGGGTCAAAGTAGACTCCAGCTTTTGTCTCAAGATGCAAAATAAGTGCTTTTGCTTGGTTGCGAATGGTCTGGATATATCTTTCAGCTGCTGCTGTCTTTGACTTGTCAAATGCCTTATTCATGTCCAACGTTGTTGCTAAGCCCATTCTTGTTCTTGTTTCCTTTGCTAGTTCAAGACCTGCAAGTAGAACTTTCTCTTGGTCGCAAACCAACTCAACTTTCTCAACTTGGCCAACCCTGCCTAAGAAACTCAGGATGGCGTCTGTGACATTCCGTGTTGTCTTCTTCAATGGGATAGCTTCTGTGTACCTTGTCCACATGTCAACCAAGACCAAAACTGCAACTCCTCCAGAGATCGTGCCAAAGTCCATCTGAACCGTAGGATGTTCTTTGTGACTGCTTGGTCCAGGAAATTGTCTCTTCTTGGCATTGTCCTTGGCCTTTGCCATCACACAAATGTCACACCATGTCTTGTAGGGTAAGTGTGTCAAATTGTGAAGTCGTCTCTCAAGCTTGGAAGGAAGTTTGGGAATCTGTTGTCCTTCAATAGGTTGATCATCCTTCTTCATGTGCTCAAGAGCTAAGAGTGTTGCTTGTCGTCGTTCTTCACGTTTGATCACGTAGTTTAATCTGTCAAGGATCTTTTGCTTTGAACCACTGCCTGAAACTCCAAGCCACTTGGCTGCTGTTCTGAGGTCTTTCATAGCTGAATGAACACTCAATGTCATCTCGTTCACCACAACTTCTTTTGCAACTTCCATTGGTTCGTTCTCTCCATGTTCCTGTGACGCTGCTGCTTCATCTAGCTGTTCTGGTCGAAGTCCATGAGCTCCTTGTGATCTTGCTTCTGCTTCGGCTGCACCAATCATTGGACTCACAATGTCCTCATCCATCATCTCGAAGAGTTTGTCGAAATCAAAAAGATCATTGCTCGCAATGGTCATCACCAACCATTCAATTCCTCCACACTCAGTGATGTCCTCTGTCATGTTGGGCTTGCCCATGATGTTCTCGCAGAACTCCACCATTTGCCATTGACCAATGCTCTCAGGTTCTCCACTTTTGAGCTCTCTGATGAATGTGCTCCTGTATGGAAATCTTTCTCCCCAAATGGTCTTGATGTCGGTGTACTTGTTGATCACCGTCTTAATGAACACTGTCTCGTGGTCACAGTGCCTCCATAGATTGTTAGGCTCTGTCTCAAATCCAAAACCATCTTTGCTTTTGACCAGCATTCGAACATGTAGTGGTACTCCAGGCTCATCTTTCTCTTCTTCACCTTCTTCATCTTCTACTCGTCGAACTGTGCCTTGAATTGCTAACGACATGCCTCGGTAGCCAACCGGAATCTCCGTCAAAGCATCCGGTGAGCATAATCGAAGTTGATCGTGATCATGTTGATCATGGTGAAGTGTCCATCCACTCTTCAGTAGTTGACCAAGGCTCAATAGGCAACTTGTCACTTCTCCAACCAAAAACCGGTGTCTCAAGGTCACAGGTGTTCCTTGGCTGTCAAGCACCTCAATCTCAGTCTCTCTGCTTCCATCCACGTTGAGCTTTCGTCCTTGGCAATCTTGAAGCTTGTGTTCACCTTTGATGTTCTTGTCCACGTTGTAGAATCTTCTGGGCAGTAAACTCACATCTGATCCGCTGTCAATGATGATGGTCTCTACTTCGCCTTCTTCTGGGATGTTCTCAAGGATCACTCTGACATACTGCTCTTTGATGCCATCTTTGGTCATTTCTCCTTCACATAGTTGTCCTTCATCGTTGATGTCAATCTCATGGTTGAACCATTTGTAGAATGCATCATTCTTCTCTTCTGGACTTGTCGTTGATGCAGTCATGAGGTCATTCATGGTCTCCGTGCTCAGGAAGTAGAACTCCGTGTTCACCATATTCACCTGTCCATTGCTTGGCTCTGAGAATGCAATGTCATAGACTCTGCGAACTGTAGTTGCTGACTGTGTTGAGCGATAAGCTGAATGGGGATGTGCTACTGTGCTTTGCGTTGATCCGCTCGCCACTGAACCTGTGGCTGAAGGTGGTGGTATTGGCTGCTGTTGCTGAAATGCTTGGTTCTGAACTTGGTTCACTCTTTGTGGACAATCTCGTGCCCAATGTCCTTGTTGATTGCAAATCAAACACGTGTTGCCACCTCCATTGTAGTTCTGGTTGTAGCTGTTGTAGCTTTTGCTCTTCCCTTTGCTTCCTTTCTTGCCGCCTTTACTCTTTCCTTTGTTCTTTCCTTTGGACTTTCCTTTACCGCGGCCTTTTCCTTTGCCTCTTCCTTTTCCATAGCCTCGACCTCTGCCAAAGGTCCAAGCTCCTTGCCACCAGCTTCCTTTTCCTTTGTCTTTTCCTTTTCCTTTGTATTTGCCTTTGCCTTTGCCTTTCAAGTCTGTCACTCTGTCAACTTCCATAGCTGTGGCTTCATCTCCTGAGGCTCGTGCTGGATCACGTAGTTCCAGCTGCTTGAGGATCTGTTCCTGGGAAAAGCTTTTGGATGTTCTCTCATAGGCTAACAATGCCTCTCTCACATCTGCATACGTTGACTTGTCAGTCAAGGAAAGTTGGAGGTACTACTTGAGCTTTTGCGGTGCACATCTGATCAGCGTCGCTGTTTTAAGATCACTTGGGTATGTCTCTTTGCTTGTCTGCTCATACTGCATGACCAACTGCTCGAACTGCAAGATGTTCTCCATCATCGACAACTTCTGGTTGAAGTTTGGATACTGTCCCAATGTCTGTGCAAGTGCTAGGGATCGTTGGCGTGTTGCAGGAAGAAATTCTCTGCACATCTGAAACCAAAGCTTGAAACCATCTTTGGCTTGCTGGTTTGCTCGAACCATCTGAAGACATCTTCCTCTCAAGTATGAACTCAGCACTGCAAAGAATTTGTTGGCTATCGCTGTCTGTTCTGGCGTGTAGCATGAGCAATCTGGCTCTTTTGTACTGCCTTCTACATGGGCTAGTAGTTCATTGAACTTTGAATCTCCAAAGCTCAGCCATGATTCAAACTGTAGCTTCCATGTTGCAAACAACAATGGATCTTCACCATTGAAGGTGTCTGGACTCTTGAGGATCTTTGTTGCTGACTCCCATCCATGTGTCGAGGAACCTGTTGTTCTCGTCATTGCCTGTGTGGCTTCTGTAGCTGCTTGTGCTGCTGTGTTGGCTGCTTCTGCTAAGCGTGTGATGCGCTGTAGTATCTGTTGTGTTTCCATGCTCTGTGCTGTCCCAACCACCATGAACAGCATCATGACTTGTGTCTGGCGTTTCCTAACCACTTGGCTCAAACGGCAAAGTCTCCTTTCCTTTCTCTTCTCTCTACCTTTCACTCTTTTCTTTAGCCAATCTCTGCGCTCAGCTTTTGTTTTCCAGCCTTGTTGAGGTTCTTCTTGAAGTCCATAGGCCATGGTGATCAGGACCATGAAGATCATCACCATGCCAGGCCACCTGCTCAGGATGGCTATTGAGATCAAGCTCATAGTCTTGAAGACATCGAGGTCGTTTGCCAGCTTCATAGTCTTGTCGAGCTCTTTCACCTGGTTCTCCTTGAAGACGTTGTAGTTCCACTCTTTCACGTCAAAGCTTTCGATGTAGTTCTGGCTTTCTGTGGCATTTGTGATCACCTGCTCATTCTCTTTCTCATAGTGCTCCAAGCACATAGTCTCCTCCAAGGAGATCTCGTTCGTGGCCATCATGATGTCCTGCTCGCTCTCATTCTCCAGGACATAGTTTCCTCTCTTCTCAAGTGAGTTCATAGTTGCCTCACTTGTGGCCATCTTGTCCTCCTCATTCTCTCTTTTCTTTGGGACTCGAACCCAAAGTAAGCCACTTTCTTTTCTTTGTGAAGTCCAACTTCACTTGAGGACTCTTTCTTTTCATCCTGGGACTCGAACCCAAGATTGCAGGCGTAGTGAGCTCCAAGCTCATCCTTCTTTCTCTTCTCAGGTGAGTTCATGAAAGCCTCACCTTCTTGCCAGCTTTTACTCCTCCAGCTCGAACATGTCAAAGTGCTCTGCATCATCCACCAGGAAGACCGTGATGTCGATGTCCATGATGTAGTTCCATCTCCATCTCGTGTACTCGATGATCTCAAGGATGTAGTGTCAGCCAACCTTGTTCTCCTCATTGTCGAATTCGTGTCTTGATGCCCTGTCATCATCGTGTTGGGCTCTGCTGCAATGGTCACCAGCTCAAAGACCGACTGGTGCCTCTCCATGCTCATCGTGGCCATCATGGCCATCATCTTCCACCATGGCGCGAGGTCAAGAGCCCTCATGGTCCTTTGGACCAATCCTCGGGCTCCGCTACCATGTCAAAGGTAGAAGCGGCTCTTTTCACTTCCACTGGCTTGAGAAAGCTGCTGCGGTATTGGGCTCGTTCGTGTGCTATACATGATGTGCAAACAGGTCATGAGTGTCTGCATGCAAGTCTGACAAACTAGCAAACCACACTCAAAACACAACTTGAAGTGACTTGAAGGACTGTTTCGAAAGGGGCAGGTTGAGTAGCGCGGTGGAAAGCTCTCCTTGAGGCTGTAAATGTCAATCTTGGACGCGGCAATGGACAGTTTCTCCTTCTTTTCGATTGCCTGAAGCAAACGGCAGTCGAGTCTCAACAAGAGCAGCCAAAACAAACTTGAGACAAGGCAACTTCTGAGCATATGGCTTCTTTGAGGTCATCAACCTCAGCAAACTGCCCAGAACCAAAGAATGACGTCTTGACTAAGGAAAATCGTAAAAACAGCAAGGTACAAGTACAGGAAGCATGACGAGCCAAAACGATAGCAGAGCTGAGGTCCTTACATTTGCTAAGTCTCCCTTGACTTGGAACGCGTTGCCAATCTGCTTGAACTTCTCTTGGTCCTGTGATTACAAAGAGAAATTAAGGCCTTTGATAGCTCGCAGAACAAAGGGAACAATGTTTTGGGGCACTGGGTCAATTGGGAAAGCATTGCCAGCAAACGTGAAGTTGTTAGGGCCGTCCTGCAAGGTCGACGGCCATGACATTCAAAACTCAACCCTTTCCAACCGTGTTCTACTCTACTCGCATTTATTTACCAAAGGGCACAGCAAAGGAACAAGGGCACGGCAGAAAACTTTCAAAGTCCTTAGTCTAATTCCTCATGTTTTCACAACTCCTGAAAATAAAAACAACCCTGCAACCTTCTCCCGAAAAACACCCAGAACCCTGCCAAGTTTGTTGCATGACATTGCATTGTCTTGCACAGTGGACTTGCCCTTAATCCCGTTTTGTGTTTGGGGCATGGCCTTTTCGTCAACACAAGTTCTTCTTACACCTGACAACAGGGCACAGCAAAGGGACAAGGGCATGGCAGAAAATCAATCTAATTCCTCTCTATCAATTTAGGGAAGACTATTAGAATACATCATGCAACAAATAGTACCAATGGGCTCCATTTGAAGCTGTGAACGATCGCACACCTCTCCATGCTTTCAGGATGACACGCACAAATTACACGTGCGGTTCGATGCTTTGGCTCAAGAAACAGGACGCACTGAGTGTCTTGGTCGTTTTTACTTGATTGCACATCCTTAGGTTATGAGCCCAAGCAGTTGCTTGGCAGCCTTGGGTTTTTAGGAAGTCCATCCTGCGGTTGCAGGTTGTTGGCCTCCATGGAACAACGCAGGAGGCGACAGCAGCAGCGCTCGAGAGAGCGCAAGGAGCAGGCAGAAGCTCCGGCCCCGCAGCCACAGGTGAAGATCGGGCTCCATCCGAATTTGATGAAGGCAGCTGAACCTGTCGCCGCTTCACTCCCAGAAGCTATGAGGAATTTGGAACTTCCACAACTGCCTTCGCCTTCCGCAGAGAATGCAGCTTTGTTATTTGGGGATTGGCTCACGGTCATCACACCCCTGATGGAAGACTTGAGCACTTCATCCACGGAATTTTGGGAATGGGTGCAGCGCGAGGTTGAGATTAAGTACAATGAATGGCTCCTGGCGTCACCGCTGGCTCGGC
>JAODVM010187709.1:0-31391 GCA_025400095.1 Phenganax marumi
GCCAGTTTTTTTTAGACACTTTCGTCAGTGATTTCTCATGCGGACACGCACTCCAGGTTTATTTATCTCAATGGTCGGGCATGAAATACGCTTATCGTTAAATACGCTTACAGCTAAACACTTTATCTTTTGTTTTCAACTAAAAATCGTGAAATACGACTGTTCGCTGTTAGATATGTCCGTGAAGAATTTTTTTAAGTAAAGCCACTTGTTTGATCTATGGTGTTTCCACTTCTCATTATAGTTTTCTTTCGTGATATATGCAGGACATTTATATTATTTATATTATTAAATATGGAAGCAGTTGCGTCGTCTGATTTCTTTCTCTTTTCGTTCGTTTTACGCTTATTAGTTTTGCAAAAGGATGATATCTTACAAGAAGCAAAAAATACAAAATATTTATAGTCTATATGGCCATTGACCTTGAACATAAAAATGCAACTCCGGGCGCACTGTCTGGGCGCCTATTTTAAATAGTTATCATATTTTTTTATGGCAATTACACATGGTATCAGAAAATTATGAATTTATGATTTCCTGTTTTGGGTCGATGCCTTTGCTTACAACGCTGAAGCTATTGTCTGGTGGACCTTTTGGAATTAAGATTGCTAAGCTGAGGCTTAGGAAGGGACGTAAAAACAAAGTATTTTTATAGCGGACGCCTTGAATACTGTGATAATAATAATAATAATTTATAATAATAATTTAATTATTTAAATATAGCGCTTAATGCATAAAAAATATTCTAAAGCGCTGTATATATAAATATAACTTTGATCCTGAAATCTAATAAAAATAAAAAGCATACTCCTACTTTATAAAATATTTCATCACTAAGACATAATGTTAAACGCCTTTCTGAATAAAAATGTCGTCAACTGGTTCTTAAAACAGTCTAAAACAGTCTAGAGTTTCACCCTGTCTAATTGAGATAGGGAGAGATACTGTAAGTAGTGTTATAAGGATAAAAATCCCACCAAAATACTCAGCACACCTAGATCTCTTCAAATATGTGTATTTTCTTGACATGATAAACAATTATTGAATGAGGTCCAGTAGGATGTAAGAAATTATTAAGGCCAAGGTTTGTGTTATCCAGTGAGCTCTATACTGAATTGCTGACTTCGTGTTGTAAGGCAAAGCCGAACATGGCGGATCATGAGGCCACTCTTGAGCGTCATTTCCAATCTTTCTTCACCGGACATGATAATGAGACAGTTTGAGAGGTATCTGTACAAAAAGGAGATCGGAGGCTCGATAAGAGATTCAACTGACTCCGACCCAGTTCAATGCTCCGACCAAGGCGCTTACAAAAAAGGACGTAATTCAACCATGGCCCTGCTCAGATGCGGGCATGTGTGGTTAAAAACCTTGTATAATAGAGCAAAATATACAAGAGTTCTTTCATTTGACCTTAGTAAAGCTTTTGATGGGGTTCAACATGACGTACTGCTTGATAAAGTAAACTAGTTACCGCTCAACCCGTACGGAATAAACTGGTCGATTAATTACCTGAAAGATCGCAAATAGAGAGTAACGGTTGATGGCATCACGACTGAGTTCTTAAGAATAAATCGTGGTATCCCCCAGGGGACTGTCCTTGGTCCAATCTTACTTTCAGTAATGGTTGACATTATCAAACCGATGGATCCAAGAAATGAACTGTGCAAATTTGCAGATGATATAACTGCTGAAGCCCCCACTGCCACCCCAGCTGTGAAGATGATGATGCAGAGATAATAGAAGTAGAAAACATAAAATTGTGATCAGAAAAAAATCAAATGGCGTTGAATATCGATAAAACATATGAAAATGTTTATTGGAAGAAAACGTCCAACATTCGCATCAAGTTGTATCCCCACTATTGAACGAAAAACGTGGTTGAAGTTACACGCTTCTTTGAAATCCACCATCAGATGTTAGGAAATGGGGAGCTCCGTTAGTAGTTGAGGATGTAGTGAGTTCATGATTTAATCTCCACCTCCAGCGCAGCCTCCCCCTGCTCCGCCATCTCCTCCTGCTCCGCAGTGTTCCCCTCCTGAGAAATGTACAACAAATGCTCCTGAATGACTTCTGCTTCCACTGGCACCGCCATCCTGTTGATCACTGCTATTGTTACATTCCTTAGCACAACCTAACATTATGCAAATGACAAAAAATGCAACTACGAGTCCAATGGCTAAAGTTGACATCTTCAGTCAGTTGATGTGGGAACAGTCTCCGCGAATGGACCAATTTTAATTTTCTCTTCAAAGATATGGCACAGAGTACAATGGTTAGCCAAAAAGTTATTCCCCCAAAAAATTATATTTTAAAATAACTGTGTTGATTTAAAAACTTCTTTACTGAAAGCACACGAAATTCAATGCTCGTTGACAGATTCAAACGCAGGTCGTTAAAATCTAACGGAAATCGTTGACAAATACAGCTGTTACCCCAACAAGAAAACTGGTGCTTTTATATTGTCACCAAATGCAGGCTGTTTTATCCTCAATCAGTGCTCAAGTGTTCTGATGCTCAATGGCTTTTTAGCATTTATGACTTGAGGCCGTTTTGTTCTATTTGAAGCCATGACCAGTTTCTGTCGCGTTTTTATACCTTCTTCACGATTAAGAAAGACACGGACTGTCTTTTTTCCGCATTCCTAATGTAAAAAAGGGTCCTTTTAAGTTTTTACTTGTTCTCAAATTGTTGCTGGCTTTTATACTACGTATCAGGCAATAATGAATTTTTGGTTTCCTATTTTTTGCTGACGCCTTCGCTTAGAACGCTGAAGCTATAGTTTTGGTGGCCTTCTAAAAAGCAATATTACATCAAAGAGTTTTATAGCGGACGCGTGGGAATCGTCAAATAGTTTGTCAATTCGAGAAAACAGAACTGTACTTTTAACTATACAAGCATCAGTTTGTGGATACACCATAATAATAAATATACGTGGTGTATCCACAAACTGATGCTTAAATTGTTGTTTGCGCCATACAAAATTATAAAAATCTTACTTTTAACCAGCTGGCATTTCACCAACTTGTCCTTCAAAAATGTTTAATCTGTGTTCCGATGAACTTTATAATTTAAGAAGCAATCTCCAACAACTTTTTTTAGACAAGCCTAAAACAAAGTTTCTTTAAAAAAGTTTTTCCAGTATCGACTGGCAAAATCATGGAACAAACTTCCTACCAACATCACACAAAATGTCGACCATCTTCCACTAAATGTTGCAAAATCTTATTAATTAATATAAGATGAATCGAGTCCTTTGTTTTACTTACAATTAATAGTGTGATTGTTACAATATAATTTGGGTAATAATAGCTTAATAATAGCTTATAAATAGCTTATAATAATATAATATAATAATAATATAATATAATAATAATATAATATAACAATACAATAATATAATAGTAATAGCTTATAATAGTATAATATAATAATATACTAAATAATACTAATATACTAATAAATAATACTAAATAAATAATAATAATACTAAATAAAATAATAATAAATAATAATAATAATAATAATAAAATAATACTAAATAAAGAATAAATAATACTAAATAATATAATAATAATAGCTTATAATAGCTGGTAATAATAGCTTTTAAATATAATATTTGTTGTAGTGTGAAGCAGAATACTAGTTAGGCGTTACAATTCTTTGTAACTTAGAACATAGGATAAAGCAGTGCTCATTGAAAAACAGCTTAGTGCGCTGAATGGCTGTCGTGCTCTAAATAATTTTACGGATTAAAGTTTACAAGAATAAAAACTATTGTAAGACAATGTACAGTACATGTTTAAAATGTCCGCTTTGCTCGCGCGGGCGATGCGGGTATTTTTAAACAGTTTACAACAATTAATCTGCCATGGATGGCTTTCATGTGGTTTGAAAGACTCTTATTACCATTACGTATTCGCTGTATAATGAATGTGAAGGTTATTGAAGTGCAGCTATATTAACAGAATGATTTGAATGGATCTTTAACCTTATAGACAAAATTTCAAAAAATTTTGAACTAGGAAAATCTTTTACCACAGCTTGAAAGAGCATCCCGTATTTAATAAAACTGCCAAGTTTGGTTTCAAAATGTTGTAAAATAAGGAAAATATAGCCGTGCAAAGTTGGCAATTTTTTTACGCGCGGGAAATTGATACCCCGTTCGAGAAAATGAGTATTTATTTTTCGCACGTAATAGAAAAATATACAAAATTTGCCAACTTTACACGACTATGATTTCCTTATTTTACAACATTTTGAAACCAATCTTGGCAGTTTTACTAAATACGGGGTGCTCTTTCAAGCTGTGGTAAAAAACGTTGATGACAATTTCCTTACGTTTGCATTTAATTTGGTTTAAATTTTCCTTATAGGTTTCCATAATTTGAAAGTTAATGAAGTAAGAATACTATATTAACAATGTTATACTGTATAAAAGCATATGTTAAGTTGCATACTAAATTAGACTTACTACACTTGGGTCAAAGTTTTCCTTATACTTTTACATTTAAAGGAGAACCTACTTAGTGTCTAGTTAGATTCATGAACTGCGTTCCATGTATATTTTTGGAGCAGGATATAACAATAATAACAATAATAATAAAAAAATGCATTTCTATAGCGCCATTTCCTTACGCTCAATGGCGCTTTGCAGTGTTTTAAAATTTAAGAGTTGTCATATTTGCAGGCATTAAGTTATTTGCATCGTAGAAGGAATAGTAAGACAATTTTGTATCTTTACAATATACATTACTTTTAGATAAAAAATTTAAAAACTATTATCCAATTACTCAAAAAATTTTAAATATAGGTGTGTCTTAAGATTAGTTTTGAAAGAATCCATAGATTCACTATGACGCACAGATTTAGTATTATTCGTTCCAATCAATGGAATAGAATTAGACTATTTTGACGCGTGATGAGGACTCCCCTTATAGACAGAAACATGTCTTGATAAAACCTTTGAAATTTTATCGTGATAAAGTCAGACATGGTGATGTAGTGGGTTCAGGGTTTAACAACCACCTCCCCCATCCCCACCTCCACTGCCATATCCCCCTCCTCCAAAGTGTCCTCCTCCTGAATAACGTACAACAAATGCTTCTGAATAAGCTCTGGTTCTACTGATACCACCATCCTGTTGACCACAGATGTATTCGCAAATATAAGCACAAGTTATCAGCAAGATGATGACCAGTACTACTAGTATGGCTCCGATTATTAGACGTGACATTTTCAGCTGGTTTGAAGGTGGAAAAATCTTCGCTGATGCACCAACTGTAATCTTCTATTCAAAGATATATGGCACAATGGTCAGCCCAAAAATTTTTCAAATATTCTTTTGAACTTCTTCTCTGAATGCACAGATAAAATTCATTCAAATGCACATATCATATTAACGTGCATCTTTGAATAGGTCGGAAATCGTTGACAAATACAGCTGTTACTCCAACACGAAAACCGGTACTTGATGTATATTTTCACTAAAATACAAGATGTTTTGTCCCCGATGAATATTCAAGTTGATGCTTGATAGCTTTTCAATATTATAGGGTTTAGGCCGTTCATATCGAAGCCATGACCAGTCTCTATCGTGTTTTTATCCTCTCTTCATGATTAAGAAACGCGCTGAGTCATGCAATAGCTTTTTTCCATGCACGTTGCTAGTGTAAAAAGGAGTTCTTTGTAGTTTTTAATTGCTCTCAAATTGTTGATGGCAATTGGGCAACGTATCAGGCAATTTATGAATGTATGGTTTCCTATTTTTCGCTGACGCGTTTACTTCGAACGCTGAAGCTATATTTGTGGGTAAACTTCCGGATTTAGGGTTGCTAAGCTAAGCTTAGGTTTAGGAAGCAATATTACAACAAAGTGTTTTTAGAACGGATACCCTGAGAACCGTCAAGTAGTGTTCGTAAAGGCTCCTTTCCTTTGTGGTCGCTTCGCCTGCGCAGGCGGAGCGGCCGTATTTAAACACGCGATGTTACACTATTAATCTGCTGCAGTCCATGTTTGAAATGTTTTTAAACATAACTTTATAACTATTAGGCCCCGTTTACATTATACCAGATTCACTCGCCACGACAACTTCGTTTCCTGTCAAGGAGCAATAATCTCCAGCAAATGTTAACCACGTAGGCTGACAGTTTTGTATATTTCTTTGTGTCATAACCAATAAAAATCTTTACAGTTCATCGAGAGCTGGAAAATTTGACCTGCCCCGATAACAACCTGGTATAGTGTAAACGGGCTTTAATCTGCTACTGTTAATCTGCTACTATTACTATTAATCTATTAATCTGCCCCTGGTATCTTTTATTTAGTTTGAAGTACTCTAACCATTACTTATTCGCTGTATAGTGTGAAAGTTAACGAACACTAGGGTTGCGCAAAACTTTAGTTACAATTTTCCTTATGTTTGTATTTTATTTAGTTAAAATTGTCCGTTAAGTGTTCACAGTTTGAACGTTCATGAAGAAAGGAATACTATATTGACAATATTATATGAAAGCACAAGTTAAGTTACATATAAAATGAGGGTTACTATACTGGGGTTATAATTTTCTTTGCGTTTTCATTCAAAGGAGAACTTAGTGCCTCGTTAGATCCATCGAATGCGTTCCATATATTTGATGCAGGATATCAAGGGCGTTCAATTTAGTATAATCGGCCCCAGTGAATGCCATAGAATTAGATTATTTAGATGCCAAAAATGTGATGAGGTCTCTCTTGCATAAACAAAAACATGTTCTTAGAAACACTTGAAAGTTTACCATAACGAACTCATTACGACTTGATGATTCCAGTGGGTTTGGAGGTTTAACAACCACCTCCCCCATCCCCACCTCCACCACCGTCTCTCCCTTTTCCAGAGTGTCTCCCTCCTCCCCGATGAACTCTGGTTCCACTGGCACCGCCGTGCCCTTGACCACCGCCACTGTAAGCAAACCATATTAGCAGCAAGATGAGGACAGCCACTACTACTGCGAGTCCGATTCCAAGTCCGACCATGAGTCCGATGCTTGAACTTGTCATCTTCAGTCAGTTTGAGATGGCAACAGTCTTCGTGGCACAAATTACAACGGTCAGCCTAAAAAAAGTTTTTCAACTATTTTTTATAATAATTGTGTTGACTGAGGACGTTCTTTTCTGAAAGCTCGTGTAAAACTCAATGCTCGTAGATAGATGTAAACATAAGTCGTTAAAAATGTCGGATATCGTTGATAAATACAGCTGTTACTCCAAAAAGAAAACTGGTTCTTCGATTTTGGCACCAAATACAAGATGTTTGATCCCCGATAAATATTCAAGTGTTCCGATGCTCCATAGCTTCTCAATATTGAGGGCTTACAAGGCCGTTCAGTTTGAAACCACGACGAGTTCTCTGTCGTCTTTTTATACCCTTTTCATGAAAGTCTTCTATCGTCTCATTTCTAAAAGAGCTCTTTTTTGTTTTTAATTGTTCTCAAATTGTTTGTGGCGATTAAACTACGTATCGGACAGTTATGAATGTATGGTTTCCTGTTTAAAGCTGCAGTCGTCAATTACAGCGCTGAAGCTATAGTCTGGTACACCTTCTCGAATTCGTGCTGCTAAGGCAAGCTTAGGCGGAGGAAGTAGTCTGTTACAACAACGTGTTTTGTAGCGAAGTGAAGTTTAAACGCGAAGCTTATACTATTGATCTGCTGTAGTCCATACTCAACATGTTTTTAAACATAAGTTTATATCTATTAATCTGTCTCTGATGTCTTGTATCTAGTTTGTGGTACTCTAACCATTACTTAATCGCTGTATAATGTGAAGGTTAATGAACAAAATAACATGAGACATAATTCGACTTGTTAAATTTGTGTTACTAAAAACTTTGGTTACATTTTTCCTTACGTTTACATTTAATTTGCTTAAAAGTTTCCTTAGATGTCCATAATTTGAATGTTAATGAAGTAAAGAATACTATATTTACAATATTATATATCAGCATAATCAGTTCAAGTTACGTATTATATTGTGGCTAGTAAACTTGATTTCTAATTTCCCTTACGTCTTCGTTTAAAGGTGAACTTACTTAGTGTCTCGTAAGATTCATCGACTGCTATCCATGTTTTTGTACTAGGATATCAAGGAAGTTTAATTTAGTACAATCTGTCCCAATCAATGCAGTAGAATTACATTATTTAGAGGCCAAATAGTGTGATGAGGTCTCTCTTGCATAAACAGAAACATGTTCTGAAGAGCATTTGAAAGTTTACCACAATGAACTCATAGATATGATGATTTAGCAGTTTTGGGATTTAACAACCACCTCCCCCATCTCCACCGCCACCTCCACCGCCGTCTCCGCCTCCTCCTCCAAAGTCTCCCCCACCTGAACTGGCACCGCCATTATGTTGACCACAGTCTTTTAAATTCTTAGCGCATAATAACAGGAAGATTATGAGATGCACTACTAGTACGATGGCTCCGACTACCGCTGCACCTGACATGTTCAGTCAGTTTCAAGGCGGAACAATTTTCGCCGATACACCGATTGTAATTTTCTGTTCAAAGATATGGCGCAATGGTCAGCCCAAAAAGTTTT
This sequence comes from Phenganax marumi, assembly GCA_025400095.1. Classification (NCBI taxonomy): domain Eukaryota; kingdom Metazoa; phylum Cnidaria; class Anthozoa; order Malacalcyonacea; family Clavulariidae; genus Phenganax; species Phenganax marumi. Next base: position 8,582 of record JAODVM010187709.1, read on the forward strand.
TCAAATATTTTTTAAAATAATTGTGTTGATTGAAGAACTTCTTGTCTGAATGTAAGTGTAAAATTCAATTCTCGTCGACAGATTTAAATGCACGTCGTTCAGTATGTCGAAAATCGTTGACAAACAGAGCCGTTTCTCCAACAAAAAAACTGGTGCTTGTATATTGTCACCAAATACAAAATACTTGATCTCAGATGGATATTTCAATGTTCTGATGCTCAACAGCTTTTCAATATTGAGGGCTTGAGGCCGTTCTGATTTTGAAGCTATGTCCAGTTCCTGTTGTGTTTTTATCCTCTTGTCATGATTAAGAAACACTGAGTGACGCAATGTCTTTTTTTCCGCGTTGCTAATGTAAGAAAGAGTTCTTTGTAGTTTTTAATTGCTCTCAAATTGTTGATGGGAATTTTGCAACGTATCAGGCAAATTATGAGTTTATGGTTTCCTATTTTGCGCTGACACCTTCGCTTAGAACGCTGAAGCTATAGTTTTGGTAGACCTTCTGGAGTTAGGGTTGCTAAGCTAAGCGAAAGCTCAGGAAGTAGCATTGCAACAAAGTGTTTTTATAGCGGACACCCTGAAAACCGTCAAGTAGTGTCTGTAAAGGCTGTTATAGATTGCGGTCGCTTTGCCCGCGAATGCGGAGCGGACTTATTTAAACACGAAGTTCATAACTATGAATCTGCCACAGTGCACGTTTAAAGTGTCCGCTTTGCCCGCGCGGACGAAACGGTCGCAGGGGAAAACAGAATTTATAGTGAAATTTGCAACTTCATTTTCATATCAAACGGAACTCGAACCTGCTGTAAATAAGCTAATTGTTGATCATGGCACAGAAAATTTAAAAGTTTAAGACGGCTCTGAGATTTATGGAATTCAGGACGACTGCTGTTGAATGAGAATGTAGACAACATTTGGCGAATGAATTTTCATTTGCAGATTCATTTTTTGCGTGGAGCTCGGAGCACTTTATGTCGGTACCAGTGCACCCAAGTAATTGCTTCGTCGGAAGAGGAACAAAGAATTGCGAGAAAAATTCAAGCGAATCTGGACGTTTCAAGAATTGAAGTGGAAGATATATCAGGTATTCTGGATAAATTGTCACCCCCAAACCGTCCCAAATTTTCGCCAGACATTACCAGTAGATGGATTTCCAAAAAAGACGTTTTCAAATCATAAAAGCGTGTTTTAAAAACTTTGAAAATTTACGTCAAATTCACAGGGGTCCCTTTTTTATTAAGTTTTCAAAATTCCCAAGCTTGTGCAAAACTGACACGAATTTCTCCCATACATAACCATATATTTGCCCTCAGAAAATTCGTATTTCGGTCGTAAAAACGTACTTTTTAGAACTGGAAAATTGTACTGTTTGGGTCGTTTTCGCTTAATTTTTCACTTGGATTCTTGTTCGTTTATAGGCGGATGCGGCTCCATGTACAGAATATTCGTGGCATCTGTTGAATTCGAGGGAAAACGTACGATACAACAACATAGAATAATAAATGACGTAAGTGAAATCTTCTAAAAGGTAATTATGACGACGGAATGTTTCTGAAAATTTAAACTCGCTACTGCATACGATTATCTGTCGGTGGAGGAGCAAATTCCGTGTGAGGCATCATGTCATGCATTCTTGAAACTAAGTCAAACAGAAGTTTTTGCTTCTTGCATGTTGTTCTTTACCCTTTAGATTTTGCAAGATGAGGTAAAAGACATGCATGGATTGACGTTGCAAACGACATCTTCTTTGCAATGAAACTATTGGAACGTTCACAATCTACAAGTTCTCAGTATATTGAAGAGTGTCGATTCCTTTTGCTCACCATGTCTTCCCGCAAGTTTGTACGAACCCTTCTCAGTTCGTTAATAAATCATAAGCAAAAACAAAAAGGAAATCAGCACCTTATCGTATAATCAGTACCGTACTAACACTACGTTAATAAATCCTCCCAACTCTGTCCTTGTTTTTCCCTTTCAATACAAGCTCGTTTGAGAAGCAATACAATAAACTCGAAAGTTGTTTGCTACTACCGGTGTCTAAAACAGCTCTAAGCCTGAAAAAAAAACTCGGCAGTTTTCAACGCGCTTTTCGGTGTTTCAAACACCGATAAGAAAGCTTTCTCGTTTATTAGCGAGTTTAAGCAAGCGACGTTTTTGACAACACGAACGGCATGAGAAACGTCAAAAGACTGGGTCAAGCACGGTGATTGGTGGAAAACGTCAACTTTCCTTCCGGTCGACGTCCGTGTTGTCAAAACGCCGCTTGCTTAAACTCGCTATTATAAATTACATCAACACGTGAAGCCATGAATGTTGGCTCATGAAGCTTTCTTGGGCGTCATTTTTAGTCCCCCCGACGCGCGGTCAACTTAAAAATGGCGGGGGTGCATCACTGTTTTGTTGAGTTTCGTTTCTACTTTAGGTGATGTAGAAGAAAGATTTTCTTGCTCATAGTATAAAATATGTTCACTATATCACTCTATAAAGTTGTCAACTGGCGGCCATCTTGACAAAGTCGCTATAGAGGTGATGTCGCAATCAAAAGCTGAAAGCGAGTTTGTTGAACAACGTATGTAATTCTATATTGAAGAGAAATGCTGTTTGGCAGAAGTAGAAAACTAACTACATACAATCACAGTTAAATAAATATTTAGTTCAATATTTATGTACTTTTTAAATAATTGTACTAAAGTTTCATCAGGTTAAAAGCTAATGGTCTCTGTATCCTTTCATATAGTCGTAGAAGTCCGATTTATCACGATTATCAGCAGTATCTGGAAGTAATAGAGAGAATGTCGATGAGAAATAGTTTTTCACAATATGTGAAAAAAGAGCAAAACAGAACAGTTTCAGGTGCCATTTTTACAAACACGCCAACTTTACTCTGTATGCTGTCGATGTACAAGCACTCTCTAGCTATACTAAAATTGTGCAAATGTAACTTTGCGAGTGTCTAAGGCATCATACTTCTCAAAAGAAATGCATTTCCTTAAAAGAATTTGGACCCTGAGCGTTGAATTAGTGCTCAGAAATTCAACCAAACTTTTAGGTGCTAAATTCGCTCTATGGCTAGTCTAGTTGTAACTACCCAAGTTCGATCCCAAACTAGTGCCAACATAACATTTTCAGTTCAAGACATCTCTGCTAGGTGAATTGAGCACTTATGACGGTGTTAGCTACTTCAACATCCCAAAATTATCAGGGTGCTTTGGAAAACGTACTAGAAATTCACAACCACATTATGCTATAAAAATTATCTGCAAAATACCGTATAATCCCTGCATGCAAAGTGTTGCTGCACAAACCTTTTCTTTTACGTTTCAACAAGTGAGGAATGCAACATTTTTCCCCGTTTCTGCATTTCTTTGACGGCACGAACGAACCATCGTAACACTGCAAACGAGTTGAGCAGTATGCGTAATTCTCCACTTCGTTGTTAGAAGAACTGTAGCATCTTCCGTTGCTTGCGGTCGATGTTAACCAACATGTGATTAGAAAAACTGCGATCCAGAAGCCCGTGCGCAACATTCTAACTTCGGCGACAGCGTCACAAGAAAATAACCTTTGGAGTGATTTGCACACTGAGCGTTCTGAAAAGAGACAAGCAAGTTTTGTGGCGAAGTTCAAGGCAACCGGGGTAAAATTACTGTCAAGATTTTAAACTCAAGAAAAATTGCCTGACCTTTAAGTCCTTTTTCCACTAATCGGAGTTTCCCGTGCGGAAACGAATCTACCAAACTGATTGCCTAGCAATGCATTTCGCCGCAAAGCGAACCAATCACGTTGCTAGATTTATTTTCCGCACGGAAAATTCCGCCTGGAGGAAAACCAGCTTTATTCCTGGTTCACACTTGTCGTAAAAATCGGGAATTCCATTGTCTGTGGTCATTCGACATTCGTGTGCAAAACCTTTTGTCTGTCGGCAGAAAATACAATAGATCGCCGATGAATTACGACCAGTGAGAACCAGGCTTTAACAACAAAGTGAGCGGAGTGTTGCGGTTGGTTGAGGCTGGAATCGAAGGAATCTGATAAAATGTAGTCTTGGTATAAAATTAAAGCAAGTGAAATTCAGTGGAACTAATTTGTTTCATTTGAGTTTGTGCAGGAACTCCAAGAGTCTGATTTTGAATTAACCATTTTAAAAATGCTAATAGAAGGCAATACTCTTCGCAACTATGTTTTGATTGTGGGTCGCAGTACTCGAGTTCACGAGATCAGTCTACTGTATTTTGAATCTAGAGCATTCAGTCATTGTAACAAATACCACTTCGTCTGCGAGAGTCTGCAATGGTTAACTTATGCTTGATTTACCAGTCACCCTTACAACAAATTCTAGTTCTTACCGATTCCACTACTGGATAGGTCCTTCTATGACCACAGACACAGCAGCCTGCGTAGTCCACTCCGCAAAATTTTCAACTGCCTGAGTGCATGCCTTTTATCGGTTGACATTCGATAATTTGTTCGTCTATTCTCATTAATGAGACTTGTGTGGAGAAATTCGAAATGTCAACGTCTTAAGCCGCACGGTTTACTTAGCTAAGTTGGAATTTCTATTGTAATGTTGACTTTGGTAAGGCGTAATTATATGCATTGATGGTTTTTCTGAAAGAGAGTTTTTTTGGACGCACCCACACGCTTCTAATTTAATTTCTTCGTTGCTAATTGCGTGATCTCTTTCAGCTATACTATCATCTATCATTACTTCGGAATGTAAAGCCTACTTTTCATGGGGGTGTGATATTTCTAGTGGGCTCAGTTTTGGGCCTTGGACAGTCCAGAAGGAAAGCCTGAGCAGAGCAGTTCGTCCAGTTATATAATAGAGCTCAGTGGAGAATCAAATGCCCCCAAAGCATCATGGTAGTTGCATTCAAAAAAACGTGTGAAAAGGGGAATCCAGGTGAACCACGGGAACCGGCTTTGATACACTGACCTCTAAAGGTAGTGGACAGTGAACTATTAGTTAACAACACATGCAACCACAAAAGTCAAAAGACTCACGAAATTTCTCAACATGAGTGCTCTGTATGTTCGACAATGCAGACAGTTTTGGTCTTTGCCTGCCGTGAGACAACGAGGCGATGTAGTACTGCGATGTTTTCATCAAAGAAGTGTAAAACCACCGCTTTGCGTTGGACTAATTGAACACAATAATACGTATCGTTTTATGTCACAAGAGTCCACCAAAAATGATAGCTCTCGGCCAGACACCATCAAAAATGACTTGAATTCGAAAGAACCACAAGGACATGGGACCGATAGGCAGAAGAAGACAAGCAGGCAGCGACTAAGTATTGTGTTTGCAAAGTATGGTGTAACTGCAGTTGTGTTTCATACAACTATTTCATTGACTTCTCTTGGTTTGTGCTATGCAGCTGTGAGTAGGTTGGTGTAACTTTTATGTTGATATCTTCAGTGTATGGCGGCGCCAAGGGGGGGATTGGGGGGGACAAGTCCCACCCAGTTCTCTCTTGACAGTCACTTTTTTATTCGTGTAAATCTGATATGAAACATGTTAGGGGGTACGGACTATGGTACAGGCAGTGGAATGTTTCGAAGTTTCTTACGATTCACCCGCCTAATTGTCTAAAATCACGTTTTAGGGACTTTAAGTTTCAAAAATTTTCCCCGTGAGCATGCCCCCAGAACCCCTAGCAGCTGCTTGCGCCTTTGGCACTCCAAGTGCCCCCCACTTTTAAATCGCTGATGCCACCCTTGCCTTCAGTAAATGCGAATTGACTGTCAAGAGAGTTTGTATAGGCTTGTTTGCACACAATTTGGTGCATTAAGAGTTTGATGTCTGACATAGGCCTGAGCAAAAGTGGTGCAAGGCATAAAGCAGTAGCATCAGATCTGCCTCTAGTTTGGTAACTCTGCATCAATTATAACCTTCAAGTGAAAGTGTAAAGCCTTTTTGTCGCTACTATTGTGTAAAGTTTGTCCTTCACCAGATAATTGCAATTCTTTACCATGGCATTGCAAAAATTGGCGAAGGATATATTGCCAGTGGTGTAGCCCGGGGGGGGTGTTAAAATATGGGCAGTATTTAGGAGGGAGGTGAGGTGAATAATAATAGTCATCTCCAATATTTGCCTTACCCCCAAAGTTGAGACTTTTGCTATTTCCACATGGATATATTGTTTAACTTATAATGTGCTTTAATCACAATGTGCTTCAGAAAAGATATCTACACAAATTGCAGAAACAGAACAGAAGTTAAGACCACGTCGAGAGAATGTATATGAAGTGAGCCCGCAATATAAAGTGGCCACTGAGCCCACAGTACAACAAACATATAAGAAAAATAAATATAATACAAAAGTTCTAAGTTAAATCTACATAATTTGGAATGCTATTTATAACATTTATAATAAAAAAGTTAGAAATTCGAGTTGCAAGAGTTTCACCCTGATGAGCATAAACCAGACAGAACAAAACAAAATGTAGCCAAAGATGATACACTGCAGGATGTTGCCATTCAATGAATTAATGCTGTGCATAATTTAGAAAGGCTTATACCTAGTCTGATCATGCAACAAGTGATCACTGAGTATTCTGGTCGAGTGTTCAATGTTATCATGTGCATGCAATTGTTTTGGCCCCATCAATGGCATTTGGCCCGCATTTCACTGCATCAACACTTCATTTGTAGTGATATACATGTGTTTTATGTTCAAGGGCATGAAATGGGCATGACATCATATAACACTCAACCCCAATCAGCAGTAATATTGGTGTGTATTTTGATTATTCTAGTGGCCTAGATATTCCCGGCTTCTTAATGAAGATTGGGGCGAGTGAAAGTTTATCCACATCAATAGCCGCCAAAGGTGCAAGCACGTTCGTCATAGCTTATGCTTGCCACAAGATGTTCATGCCATTGAGAATATTTCTGACTGTCACATGTACGCCATTAATCGTTTACAGATTACAACGCCTCGGAATATTGAAAGCTAGATGAATAGTAATTTTATTCTATTTTGTAGTGTAACTTAATAATAGTTTCATAGTATAATTGTAGTTCTATGTACTTCTTAATGGAGGTCTGTGTTTTCTTTTCATTAATCTGGCAATTTACTTTGTGCCAAAGCGCTGCCCCTAATTTAGCGCCGCATTCATATAAGCGCCACATTTGCGGGTAAAAAATTTAAGGAGCACCGCACGAATTACTTACAAAACATTATAATTATATTTGTTCGAAAAGGTAGTGTAAAACAACAATACTACGACTTAAGCCGAGTGCGAAAATTCATCTCTTCTCTCACAATGTTTTATAGATTGAATTTTTTCATGGACTGACTTCACTCCCATAATAAACTGAGAATTAGAACTGTCTTCGAAAACGGAAGTGTTTCTCATAGCCAAAATAAAATTTTCGTGATACAAGTCGTGTTTATCTGCGAAGTTAACCTCTCTATTACGCAATGGTTGAAAATCAGTGAAAATCTCTATTACGTAATGGTTGAAAATTAATGCTTGAAAATCAGTGAATTGTGCAGTAAAAAAGCTTCACTTATCGTTTATTCTGTCTGTCTTTCATTTCAAGAAATGGCTGAGATATAAACATTTGCTTTTAGCCTAGCTTTTGTGGGCAAACTAAAAGGCTGTATTAGCACCAGCAATTGAAATGGAGTGAAGTAAGTAATTTTAAAGAAACAACTGCGCCTAGAAGTACGAAAGAAGCGACAAAATTTTTAATTATACTAAAACAATTAAGGAGACTGTGTTAATGTTCAATGTTCATAGATCTACGCCTATGCCGTGTTTTCAGTGACAACGTTTAGTTGTTTTTTTTTCATAAACTGACTTGTCACTCCTCCCACAATCAACTTCGATTTAGTCCGAACTGTCTTAAAAAAACGGAAGTTTTTCTCATAGCCAAAATAAAATTTTCGTAATACATATCATGTTTGTCTGGGAACTTAATCTCTCCATTACGCAATGGTTAAGAGTGCTTGAAAATCAGTGAATTGTGCAGTATAAGCCTCACCAGGCTTCACTTATATTCTGTCCGTCCTTCATTTCAAGAAATGACTAGATATAAACATTTGCATTTAGCTATTGTGTGCAAACTAGATGCCTATATTAGCACCAGCAATAAATAATATTTATTTCATAAAAACACCATTACAGGAGTATATGAAAATCCAACAACTAACATTTTTTCCAACAGTTTAAATATCGTTATACATTCATGACGAATAACCATTTGTTGCTAGTTACACTGCTAAGCTGTCATAAAGATAGAGCATGTCATGAAAATATTTCGATGTTAGTTTCATAAGGGATTTTACTGAAACTTCCAGATTGAGATGGAGTGAAGTAACGAAGGGTTTCATTATTTTCTCCATATCTTTTTATGCAAAACCGATTGTTTGTCTACTCTTGATTGATTCACAGCCCTTGAAAGTTTCCCAAATGAACAAACCCTATTGTAGACTAATTTTGATATAGGTAAAACAAGGTAAATTGTTATCACAGCAGGAAAGAACATATACTAAATGAAGTAAAAGTGCAAAGTTTGACTTTTGAAATGTAGTAGACTAGACAAACTATACGGCCCTAGAAACTTTGAACTCAGAATTTTTTACACAAGAATATACAAAATTTTTAAACGTTGTAGGGCTGTAATTTAGACAGAGCTATATTTTGGCAAACACAATGGGATTCGTCCATCGAAAAGCGATAGACCTTCGTTCCGGTTTTAGTATTAGTCACTAGTCATGCTTGGGCATCGCAAATCCTCCAAGAGATCGGTCTTCCGGGCCAGACTTGACCAAAGCCTTTGTCCTGCGTGTTTGTTTATGCACTTGGAAACGTGCACAAACTGGCGCAAGTGATAAAGCCAACGAAATTTTGGTAGAATGCCGCAATTCGTCCACAGTATTATAGAGAACCACGATACTGAAGCAGGGACGATGTCACAATAGTACGGTTCACGCAGTGACGTCACACAAATCATGGCGGATCCAGATTTCGCATTTTACTCGCATTTTTTTTGCTGTATTTTTCGACTTATATTCCACGCTAAGAGTTAGAACTTCGTGTGGAATATAAGGACTATGCGACCTATCATTTAAGCCGAAGTTGTTCCCAACAAAAATTTCCCTTTTAACAAAGCATATGTCCACCAGACTGTGCGATTCAAGAGGCTACAAGTTGTAGGCGGAGGTTTCAATATTTTCCAGACCGCTTCTTCGCCTGTCTCTTCAAATTCAAGGGTCTGTAAAAAAGTGGGCATTGTCGGTGGTTCTTCATGTTTACAAAATTTTCCTCCACCGGTAGTATAAAACGGCTGAAATTTAGCAAAATCTTGCATTCGTCTCGGAGTCAAAGTGACGACTTACTGTAAGAAGAAAGAAAAGTTGCTGAAAGCAAAGTAAGTGCAAATGGATATTATTTTTCACTAAGTTTTGCTCATTTGTTGGAGTTCCGCAATAAATTTCAGTTTCAAGCTCGCAAATTAAAGCTTGCGGAGAAAAAAAAAAACAAGCTCTGCGATTAACATGGAAGCGTGGCCGCATAATTATTGGATGTTCTTGTGATTTTGAGAATGCGTGATCTGCCGTAATGACATGTCTTCTCTATGTTGAATATAGGATTGTTATAACTGAAGGAAAAATGAAAGTACAAGCGGTTGCACTTCTTCTGTTGGTTGTGCTTGTCGGAACCGAAGCGAGACCTGGGCGTTTCTTTGACAGTCGTGGTAAGTAGTGTACATGTTAGTTGCAGTGGATGTTATAATTGTTGTTACAATTTCATTTCCTTGTTGTTCGCTTGCCTGCACGTAGGCTAAATTAAAATAATAACTCTTATGTCTGTGAGTCAGGATTGGATGGTATGCACAATCCCGGATTTTGGTGGGGAGTTTTAAACTCGTAGATATCCTTTCTTAACAGGCATCTCTCGTTGCGAGCGAGAAGGTGACGATTACTGCAAGTGCGAGAAATTTTACGAAGGAATCAAAGGACATAAATGCTCAGAGGGACGATTCAATTGCGATAACTCCAAAACGTGCTTCATGAATCATCCGTGGCATGCTTGCTGTTTGGAGGAACCTCAACGAAAGCTTGGATAAGATGAGATTTCATGGATGTATAGTGTCACATTGTGTTAAAAACAATTAGCAATTACTAGAGTAGCAAGTAATTCTTACAAATAAAATTGATTTGTTGTCAATTTAATAAACATTTGATTGTTGGCAGGATTCTTTTTGATTTTCTTTTTGTGCCAGAAAGTAGAGCTAGGTTATACAACGCTTTTCTGTCGATTTTTTGGTGCTTTTTAGTTTTTTACTATTATAAATCAAAATGTGGCCAAAGGGGACCAGAAACTAAGGCTTAGTTGAAAAGGCGAATGCCTTTGTAACGACATGTTAATAGCGTATTCCCCACGAAAAAGTCGAAAGCAAGCCAATCATGTCGCTAGATTTATTTTTCGCTCGATCACATTTGCGTTCGTAAAACCGCCTTGTTAGAATCAAAATTCTCATGAATATGAGATAAAGAGCAACGATCAATAATCCTTTCAAATTCTCTAACATGAATTGGGAGAGACGTAAGTTTCGAGTCTGGCTGGCCACCATAGACGCAGGCGCGAGATTCAAAAGCCTCGAATATTTTCGTAACATGAAGTACATGCCAAGGCAGGTTCCTGTTCCTGGCACTTTTTTGAATTTCAAAGATCTAAGATTTGTTCTTCTTTGAAAATATTTTTTTAATATTTGTTTGAAAAGAGGGACATGCTGCTACTATAGTTGATCAACACGGTGACTGTAGAGCAATGGCAAACTACAACGGCATCGTAAAATGCGGCTTCATGGAGCTAAAATTGCCGAGAAAACAACGTAAAGTTTTGAAAAAGGTACATGTGTTACTGGGTTGAAATAAAGGGCGAGATATATATCGTGTGGTTACATGACGCCGAAATACTTTTGTTATAGTGTTCATTCGACTGAACTTTCCTATTTTTTACTAGCAAATTTGTTTCTTCTAAGACTAAAATTTCTGCAAAAGAATTTTAATGTAGGGGGACAAATGCAGTTCAGCGGACACCTTACGACGCTGACCATCCAAAAACATGATATTAGATTGCAAACGCTGAGCCCGCAAACCCACCTTACCCTATAACCACTATAACCTAGTGTCCGCCAAACTGCATTCTAGCCAATTTGATTTGTCCGTCGTCAAACAAAATTATTGTTTCTCAAACTGTCCATTAATTCATTGTGATAATTTATTTAGTCTAATAGATTTTAAATTTGACAATCAATTCTTCTACTTGTTTTAATATTAAACTACTTAAAAGTTAAAAGTATAATAATTTTTGACAATGGCAGGCTTGGAAAAAGAAATGGTTTGTGTTGCGACGGCAAACCTCGGGAGGCAACGCTAGGCTTGAGTACTATCGCAGTGAACTATCATGCCTAAATGGCCAATGCAAACGTTGGATCCCTCTTCATGACATAACTTCCTTGCAAGAAAGAAAATCATCGCGAACTCACAGCAACATTTTTGAGATAATTATAAACAAAAATAAATATGTGTTCTCGGTGGAATCTCTTATGGAGCGAGCGGAATGGATATCTATGATAAACGACGTAACTTTGCCAAAAGAAACGCAAAATATTTCCGTCATATTGAAAGGGAATGAATGTGAAAATGGTAGGTTGAGATAGTGCTTTGACTTTGGCCCGTTTCTAATATTACACTACTGGGGCCGGTTGTTCGAAAGGTGGATAACGCTATCCATTGGATAGTGAATTTATTAACATTCTTAAAATTGGACAAAACATGTCGAAGCTTCCATTTTGGTCAACAATGTATGTATTAGAGACTTTAATCTATCGTTACAAGTTGTAATGTTATGGTACAACGATCAATGGGAAATTTTACGAAAGCTACAAAAATCACTATCCACTTGATAGCGCTATTCACCTTTCGAGAAACCAGTCCCTGTTGTGCAAAATACTTTAAAAATTATAGATAATCAGCTGAAATGCCTCATTAGTGATTGCTTTTATTGTCCTTAGCATAGCATTGGCACAATGTTTGAAACGGGCATATACTACAGTCATAGCTATGACTGTAGTTATTGCATCAGTATATTTTGTATTTCGCACAATATTTTTGTTTTTTGTTGACATGTTGAAATAGAAATGATTTAAATTATTTTTCATGCCTTTTCAGAGTTATTTCAGGTTTCAGTAATGAACACGAAAGATTCAGAGCGCTTGCAGATTGTCGGTGATTACTATCTGAGTGTTGAGCCAAAATTTCTATGTCTTCATAACATTTCAACTGGTGCTGTTGCTATGCAGTGGAATCTTCAGTATTTGCCTAGATTTAAACTCAGAAAAGTATCAAGATTACAAGATCATGATATGATATTAGTTATCTGGGCATCAAAGTAAGTGGAGTGACTCTTTTCACCCTGTTTTTACACTAATAAAAAGTGGTATCTCTATAATTTACAGTAGAATTTTATGGTAGCAGATCAGAGTTGAATATAGCAAACGCTGGCTGTCTAGAACTGTTTGTTCCAATTAATTATTATACAAATTACCAGAGGTCACTCGAAGAGTGAACACCTCTGCCAGTTTGTATTAGTAGGTTGCTGATTACCTGCTATGATCAAATTCAGCTTGCACATAAATATTTTTATGAATGTGCCTTGACATCTTTTTGTGTTGTCCAGGGGTTGCAAAAGTCAGCATGGTGAATATCATTTTCTCACTCGTCAAGGAAAAGATATTATGAATGCGATTAAGATGGAAACATGTCGCTTGGCAACTCAGAAAATAGAAGTATCTGACGAACCAGCTAGGCCATCATCACAAAATGATCAAACTAGTGATGCAGCGAAAGATGCCAATGAGCCACAGGTCTTGTTCTAGATGGAGTGTTCCCATAAGATGTTCAGATATTTTGAGTTCTGGGATGAGATTGTTGCAAAATCTGATGGAGGCTAAAAAGGCAGTTTGTTGGCACTGAAACAGAGTTGTCTTTGTAGTGCCCTTGCTTTTTTTGCAAAACGTTTGGGATAGAAGTCAAAGATTGGTGCAGTCAAGTTGGCAAGGCATCATCATAAATACAGTTGATCAACCGATGATAGTATTCAGGTCATCAATATGTGCTGCATCAACAAAATAGAAGGTTTTGAAAAGAACTTCGAAAAAGCCTCTCAAGGTTGAGAAATTTTCATTGTCCTTTGCTTTGTGTTACGTTTTTTGGGCTCGTAGACACAGCACACCAAAAATTGAAAAGCTTTTCTTTGGGAAAAGCTATTAAACTTGTTACAAGAAAGTTTTCAATAACAGGTGTTCACAGACCTTTGCCTGTTAGTTTAGACTTCAAGAAAGACATTGAGTTTTATAAACTATTTATAGATTTAATATTATTATTTGGTTTGTAAATAAAGAAGGCTTGTCAACTGATGTTTCTGTAAATTTTACTGATTAGTTTCTACATCATATAATGTTCAAGTGTCAAGACTTGAAATACTTTTCAAATGGCACACAGAAGGCTTTTTTAAGAGGAAGTGTCTGGTCCAAATATGGCATTCTTTTTTCAATTGTGAAACATTTTTTAACAAAGGCTTTACATACAAGAACGTTTTTTTTAAAAAATTTTGGTCGAATTTTTCAACTTTCATTTAATTAAAGAATTTTTCTAGCAACCTCGGGCTAATTCCTGTGGTATTAATTTTCTAATCCTAAGTTTCTCCATAGCGCCCACGGTGCTTAGTTTAGAGCCAGGGGTATACTTCATGTTGTGTGTAAGAAGTTTGAGCATGCGCAGTGTTTTCCTCAGTTTTCCTCTTCGGAAACGTGGCTTTTCTGAAAGAAAGGATTCCGTTCTTCTGCACAAAAAATCACCAAGATGAGCGGTTCTGCGACGCTTTTTGGCGCTTTGGTTAAGTTTTATGATGAATATAATCAAAAAACCTCTCAGAAAACAAAATTAATCGATGCATATCTCATGTACATTATGTTCACTGGCATCATTCAATTTGGCTATTGTCTGCTCGTTGGGACCTTTCCTTTCAACTCATTCCTATCTGGTTTTATTTCTTGTGTGGGGTCATTCGTTTTGGCTGGTAAGTTTCTTGAAGTGACTGTTTTGGTAGCATGGTAGAATGAAGTGCTTCAAAATTTAAATGGCCGCTTAACCTAAGTCAACAGTTTGCAAGAGTTGGCCGTGCCCAGACTGGAAAGTTTGCAAAATGCGCAAAGGATAAACATTGGTCGCGGAAAATATGCACATACAATAATTTAAAATTTCGCAGACAAGCAATTTCTGTCGCGCACAATAAACAGAAAAAGGCTGTTTGTCTGCTTGCTATTTCCTTTGGATTTGGCATACGCTATCATATTGTTATCAGCGGAATCGTTTGTGCGCAAATAGTGCTTTTATGTTCAACTGCTGCACAGTCTGCGCATATACACACCAATTTCTAAAAGTGCGCATACGCAGACGGTCGAGCATTCTAAGTGCGCAAGGCAGAAATCCTTTGCGCAGGACAAACTTTCCAGTCAGGGGCCGTGCCATGGAAAATTGTCTGACATTAGACAAAGTGAAATATATTGGTAGAACGCTGCATTACAACTTCATGGGTTAAAGTGGGCAGCGTTTTCAATAACTATTGTAACTATGAATCTTTATTGTGTTTCTCTAGTTTGTTTGAGAATTCAGACTAATCCTGTTAATGGTGCAGATTTCAAAGGAATCAGTCCAGAACGAGCGTTTGCTGACTTCATTTTTGCAAGTGTTGTTCTACATCTGGTCGTGATGAATTTCATTGGTTGATCGAAGGACAGTAAGCAGTAGGTTGGGATAGAAAATTGTAAATTACATGGTAGTTGCATTAAAAAGTATTTTATAATAAGAGTAGACTTTGAGATTCAATGATCAATTCCAGCCACAGGATAAAGTTAGATCCAGGAAAAAACAACAAAACTCATCACCCCCAGCTCAAAATGATACCTTTCGTTAAATTATTGCTAAGTTTGGTTGTCAACTTTTAGAAAATATAGCCCTCTGAAGTTTAATATCTTTGTAGTTTTTCTGTATTACTTACAGAAAAAATTAACTAGTTTGAGGTAAAAGTGGTTATGTTTTGTGTGAAAGACAAAAAATACAAAGAATATTGAACTTTATGAGGCTATACTATTTACATTTTACAACATTTTGCAACCAAATTTTGCAATTTTATTAATTTTATGCTGCTTCATTTCCAGTAGTGGTAGAAATCAAAAATTATTCTACAGAATCATTCACTGTTTAGTTGTATGAATAAAATGCAAATCTGCAGTAGATTCTTAAGGGTTCACATACTGTATACAGACAGGCAATAAAGTACAAATAAAGTACAGTAACTCTGTTTTTTTCATTTGAGTATAAAAGAGACATGCATCCATTTAATGTTTTGCATTGAACATCATGATAAACATCATCTTGTGTTAGAATCGCTCCTATGTACTCATCAACCCACTAGGTACGCTAGTCCCCAGGACTTCTGCAGGATTGCCATCTCCCTTCAATACTGCGATGCATTTCCAGTTGTCGAGGTAGTTAGCTGAAAAATATATTTATCGTTGTATTTTCAACAAGCTTCGCTCATCGCTAACCTGGTTTAGTAAAGTGAAATTATGAAATTTAAGTGACCTAGTTTATTGACGCTTTAAAGAGTGTAGTGACTAGCATCTTCATCAGGTCACAGGGTTGATCGAAATGTTACAAATAAGCACCTGGTTTGAGTAGTTGCTTTTCTAATAATATGAGCAGGAACAGAAGACAGTCAATACAAAAACTTGAAATAAAGATTACCTTTCCAAAGTCGTACTCTGCCATCATCACCAGATGAAGCTAATATCGTGCCAGTTACGTTCCATCTTACTCGCCAAACCTGAAGTAACACACGAGAATTAATATTACATTATTAGTACATTAAATTAATAGTATTAATAATAATTAATAATAATAAATAATTAACAATAAACAATTAATAATAATAAATAAATAATACTAAATATTAATATTAAATAATAAATAATAAAGAAATAATATATATTAAAGAAGTAATATAATAAAGAAGTAATATAATAAATAACAAATAAATAATCAACAATTAATAATAAATAATAATTAATAGGATTAATAGGATTAATAGTACATTAGAGTTTATTTTAGGCACATGAGCAATGTGAGATGGTAAAGTTTTAAAACAAACCTTATTGTGCTCTTTGAACTGGGCAACCATGTTGACTGCAAATCTTGATGATGATGTAATTTCTTTTCTGTAACAGACGAGTCATAATTGCATTTTACCAATGTTATGATAGTAGAAAACAAGGTTGCACCATTGAGCTAAAAATGGGTTACACTAGTGCGGGTCATAAAAGTTTAGGAACGTACCCAAGTGGCTCAAGAGTGGCAATCTTGACGTCATTACAAGCAATTCCCAGAAGGTGGTATGATCTAAAATAAAGCACAAACAGGAACACTGCAGCAGCTTCAAATATACATGAGCAATAGACAGAAAGAACAAAGATTTTAATTGTAGCTACCTTCCAAGATTTGGAGCAAATGCAACGTCATAAACAGGTTCAGTTATAGCATTTAAAGTTTCAACTTTCTGCCATTTTCTGTGAAAATGAAGTCATGCAATTGGCGTGACAAGTATAGCTGATTCACCCACAGTTTCTAACATTTTTGTTTATAGAATTAGAAACGGTCGAAGACAAAATATTCGTGTAGTTGTGTGGTAATTTGTTCATTAGTGGAACTGGGTTTTATAAATGGAATACAAAAAATTGGAAAGAGTAGAAAAAATATGGAAAAGATGTAGTTACTGTCCTAACGAGAAACCTTGAAGCTTCATTATATTCGTGTATTTGTACTTTTCCGCCAGAGGATAAACTTGCATCATCGCTTCCGACTGCAATCATAGGTGCATTGTTCCTAGTTTTATAACACAGAACAAAACAAAATGGTGTCAGCATGGTAAATTTAGCCATTTAACATGAAGGATGATTTTTGTTTCAATTTTGAGGCTGTAGCCATATGCAATCCTGGAACAGCGTGCCGTATTCAGAGACTGCCTGCTGTATCTAATGACTGCAGGTATTGATGTAAATTAGAGCATGCGGATCATCAAAGAAAACCGATTCATTCATGAAATAATGAAGACAGAAGCAATTTGTGTTCACCTTGACGGATTCCATGAGATACAACTGCAACTTAGTTTACATTTGATTTCTTGCTAAATGAATAAAAGAAACTTTGATGAAAATTTTCCTCAACTTTCTGTAATTAGCGTGCAAACTAGATAAAACTAACCATCATATTCCAATGACTTAGATTAGTAATGTTAACAGCTTCATAGATTCGCACTATACCGTCTTTGGAACACGTGGCCTAAAAATAAATGCAGTAATGTTCAGGCAACCAGTTTAGTAAAGAACATGCATACCAGTAGGAGAATTTTCAATATGTGGGGAGCGTGAGATTGTCCACTTCCTACACACGACCTGCAAAATATGCAATTTGTTGGAAGCTTTGACCAGAAAAAAGCCAAACTGTTGTGGACATTGCAGTGTGTCTAAATTTTGAAAACTCTGTCTCACCATTGAAAAAGGTGAAGAGTTAAAGTTAAAAGGCAGTTGTGTCTTACAAGTTGTAAATTGAGATGTTTTGGAGCAAATTTGACATCTGTCACCGATGTTCTACTGTCTACCAATGCTGCTTTTCTTTCCTAGAATAAAATCACAGTCAGTGACAGAAAAAAAGAATAACACTATAAGATCATAATATAACCATTCACTTTGTCAATGTTTAGCAATACAAGAAGCAGAAGAATTTGTTTCCTGCACTTGCATGAATGAAGACTGGCGATACTCGCCAACAACGATCTTTTTGATTTAGTTGTCATATATTTTTTATGTCGCTTATCCCTCATTGCTGACCATTAGCAACTTATGACAACCATCATTCAAATGAATAAAGTCTCACCCTGATAAAGGCACTAGTCTGATGTTAGACAGAGTTTAATGCACTCTATATCATTACCCAGAAGCTCTGACCCCTTTGCATTCCAGTTCCTGGTCTTGTTTCTGTAGCAACTAAAGAAATTGACTTTCAGACTTGGTTAATTGGTCTTACAGGATCATGGCTGAAGACATCTTCAGATTGGACTAGGAGTACTACTGTGAGATTTTGTTTTTGAAATGCAACCATAGTTAAGTTCAATGCGTGTTAGTGAACTAAATACATGTAGGAGATTATACTTTGTTCCTCCCATACAGCTGCGGTGTTGTCAAATGAACATGTTGCCAAAACTTGACCAAATTCTGGATGGGCCCAGGTTACATGCCATACAGAACCATAGTGAGTCTGAAATATGAAACAGCCTTATGTCTGCATATGCTAAATTTAACACTGAATTTTCAGAAGAAAAGGAATTGGGACCTTCCAACTTGCTGTGCATTTCCATTCACCATCTTCACCAAGATCCCAAACCTATATTGAGATATTTTAATTCATTAACTCATTAAGTGGCAATGCTTTCCTTATGCATCTAAATGCTGGGTTATTTTATCAGTCAAGGTGAAATTTTTGCAACTTATTGTGTCAATATGCAAGGTTTCTTCTTGATCAGTGAACTTACCTGGTGTTTGACAGAGTAAAGCATGTTGTATCTCAATGGGTTAACTGTCTGCCAGATTCTCTAATCCATTAAGTGGTGGCAATGTGTGGTAATTCTAAATTTTACTCTGTCTAATGACAAGCAATTTCATTCACCAGAGTGAAACCCTTGTCACTTAATAAGCCAACAAGATCTATGGCAATTCTTTTTCTTACAATTACGTAAGGTGCGAGGCCAAACATTGCCGTCTGGCATTAAGGCCTTGTTCACACAGTCCCGGACTCACATGGTCATGACCGGTTCAACAACTGAAAGTCAAGTCGAGAGTGTAAAACTACAACAATGTAGCAGAACTGAACAAAGATTGCAAGTATAACTGTGTAGGAAGTTTTTAAGTGTGTTCACTCTGGAGGCTGCAAGTGTTGGAACTCAATGTCGGCACATTGTGAATCTGGTAAAGTGTGATAGGGCCTTAATAAAGTAAAGTAAAGTAAGAATGTACAGTAGCATTTGTGAATTGCTGCCAATTAAAGTAGTACGACGGTAATCAAATTCTGATGCATTTTAAACTGTAAATACATGAAGTAGTTCCTGTAACCTTGACGGTCTGATCGCTGGAACAAGTCGCCATTCTACGGCCGTGAAAATCAAACGCAACATCGTGAATTAAGTCTTTATGATCCGACGCGATCTCTTTTGCAGAAAACATGCCTTGTTTGCCAATAACGTAACCACAAAGTGCAACTGAAATTGAAAAACGTCTACTCCTGGGACGCGCCGTCACGCGCGTGTTTTCGAATTCGAAAAACCGCCGTGCGCGATACTTCAAGTAATCGAAAATATAGAGATGGATTTGATGCAAAATTCTAGGGTGGTGACAACCTGTTGTCCTAGTAAAAATTACGAAAAGATAAAAATGAACAAATTCTCATTTTCTTGCAAATCTTTCTGAAATTATGCACATCATTGTGGAAATATTCTTTATCGATGAAAGAATTATCGCTATATGTTCTCATTATTTTGCATTTACTAGCTAATAAGTAATTTTTGCAGTCATATCTGTTAGTCTACACCCCCCCGGATAGTAAAAAATACGCGAACTTGATAAGGCGCATAACTGTAACATGAGGTGTTTCATCGATAACAATGTCCTAATGGAATTGCTTATTCGGCTGTTTGCTGGTCAAATATTAGTTTTTAGCACCATCTGCCGCTTTTTTCGTTGTGTTTACGATGAAAGGAGATCACTTCGATGTAAAATCAAAGAATAGCTTTAAAACGTTTGGTTTATGGGTCTGGCATTGAATGACATGAAATAATTCGTGTTTATACATGTTGTGGCTCACATACTCGGGAGTCAAAGTTCATGTTCATTAACAATAGCAACTTTAAGCTGTTTTCCAACGATGACTTCGCCAATTTTATGTGCTGTGCTTTTTAAATTTTGTCTGCCTATAACATTGGTTGCAGGTAAGTTTTTGCGGTTGAAAAAGGTGTCTAAAAATGTTTTGTATTAAAACCCAACTCCAAACACTTGACGAGCTTTTTTGAAGTCATCATAGTCATCGATAAACTCTTGCTAATTAGATTTGTTAGCTATTGTATGGCCCACTATAAAGATGCAAATGTTTCACTTGGTGATTATTAATTAGTTGAAGGAAAATTGTCTGGCTTTAGGAAGAAAATATTGAGTAAATTAAGTGTATTGCCACCTAATGAGTTACAGTAACACGATAGATTGAAACTTTAGCTGTATGCACTTAGCCTCATCAACTGATGCTGATTTCCAGAAGGGACACTGTATTTGGAAAATTTAGTCAACTCATTAACTGGTACAGTTTCCCCTTGACAAAGTAAAACAGTTTGGCTTTAGATGAAGTAAAACCAATACATACGTAGGGAGTATTGGGGTGCATTGCTTTTTCACAGGTTATTAGCTTTTTAGCCCTTAGAACATAATACTTAGTTTTTGCTAATTTCACTTGGACAAGGCAAATGGAGGTATGATGTTAGACCAAGTTGTAAATCATGTACTCTGTGATTTACGTGCTTAATATTTTACTGCAGTATCTCTGGTGCCATGTTAGTTTTGCTTGTCATTTAGGGAGACCTAACGCTGTTAATTTTTAATGTTATTTCTTTTTTAGCTTTCATATTTAGATTTAATGGATTCTCTCTTTTGTATCTTTGTTGTTTCTTTTGTATTCCACTATTGCCAAGTCCATCAATCAGGAATTGTCAAGGTAGAAGCTTCGTAAAATCATTAGTTGTTGCTATGCATGGCCATATTGTGATGAAATCAATTCTACGTCAGGCATAAATTGTTGGAATATCGTTATACATGACAAAGTAAAACACAAACTTTAGGTCAAAAGGTTAAGACTGTAATTCGACGTCATGTTCTGATTTACACTCGAGCTGCATCTCAAGTGAAAATGATGTTAGGTTACTTACAAATTAACATTCATTGTGTTTCAGGAAATGGAACAACGATATCATTTTTGAAAGCTTTAATTTTTCTCTCTGGATTGGCATCTGTTGTGCAACTTGTGTTTCAAATTGTACTGGCGTCTTTGAATCCTTATGGCCATTTTTTGGATAGATGTAAGCTGTAGTGTGATTAAGAGTGCATTTATCCTGTTTTAAATATCTTCTCAAGGGTTTCCAAATAGTTTGGTTGACCTGGCAAACATTTTGCCTTGACACAAGTTATAGCCTCTGACTTTAGACCGAGTAAATATATATAATAAATAGGATTGGGGTGCACTTCCAGTTGATGGGTTTATATCAAAGTGGATGATTCTAAGAAATGTTCATTTGCTTTACAAATAGGTTCTTTGCTGGAGGAAGTTCTACGAGAAGTTGGTTTAAATAGGTTTATTTTTACTTTCATTTCTACTGGTATATTTCCTGTTGTTTTCATAGTAGTCACATATATACATATTGAGTACGATTGAACTTATTTTAATTCATTCCTTGTCTTTCAGATTTGACAATGTTTCTGCATTGGATATTTGTCGTCTGCTTTTACCAGACTTTCTTATTTTGGCATTTTCAATATTCTGTTGGATTAGCACTCGAGCACTGGGTCGCTTGCAAAGTCAAAGTGTAAACCATGAATCGTTTTGGAATAAAACTTTCGCAATCAACTCTACTGTGAGGAACCATGTCCTACCATACTTGGTGATACTGTTATTATTGGTGGCGGGTATATCAGTGCCTTGCCTGATATCTTCTGTGTACTTTTTGATATTTTTGTTATTCGGAACTTTATGGGCGCTGCACAAGACCTCGCGTTCATTTTATCGGATGACTTTGCTTCGGGTCAGACTGTTTCTTATGATATATTCTGGATCCCATCTCCTGTTGTTGTATTTTTATCAGTTTCAATTCTTCCAGTCATCTTTGCCTGTCAAGTCTCTGCCTGCAAGGTAGATTTGATTATGTAGTTTATAAAACATTTCCAAAAACATACTAGATACTGTAGAGTCTCTGTTTTAAGTCCTGTGCCTATACAATTTTGTAAGGGGTTTTAAGTGGGCTAAACACTAAGGGGGCCTATAAATGGAAAAGATGTTCTGTTAGCAAATAAGATAGGCCTATAACTGAGAGGGGGCCTATAACTAGGATTTTTCAGTAAAATAAAGAGCACGTTTGAGTGTTTTGAATGATCACGAAAGTTTGGCGAGACGACTGAACTTATAAAATGGTATCCCACTTTCCTCAGTGTTATTTAATATTAAATTTTTTCTGTCTGTTGTCTAATCTGAGAGACTTTTGATTTTTGATATCTTTTTCATCACTAGACTGCTTGGTTTAATTGGGTTTGTGGAGACAAAATGCAACAATCCTCAGGCTCTTCATTACCGCAGCGAAGACCTTGACTGGCCTCATTTTCTGTTTGTTGCAATTGTTGTGATACTGTACTGGTTCCTCGCCACAGAAATTCGATATGACAACAATGACCAGGTTTTAAATTTTGAATTTTTAGTGTTTTTTATTTTAATGTGAATAGACTGTTTATAGTAAGTGGTGTTGTATGCATATGAAAATTAGGGGCTGTGGTGGTGCAATCGCTAGGACTAGCGCCTTTCACCACTGAGGTTGCGGGTTCGATTCTCAGCTCGGACTTAACTTTCTCATGTGAAAAGAGTTTGTCAAC
>JAODVM010187710.1:0-13930 GCA_025400095.1 Phenganax marumi
TGTGGAGAGGTAGTCCAAAAGCGGAAAATATGGTACAATACAAAATTCTAGATTAATGTAAACGGTTACCGTACCAAAACTTTGCTGTACTTCTGTTTAATTAACGGCATTACTTTAGTACCGCCGTTTTGGCAGTACTAAAATTGTATTTTTTACCAGTTGGTACGGACAAAAATACTCAATGTAAACAGGTCATCTGCACTATTTTTTGGTACCCGTACCATTTTTATCCGTACCGTACTAAAATTTCACTGTAGTGTAAACCGGCCTCTTGTCGTTGTCTAGCCGGCCAATTCGCCACTTATTCTCATCTGTGCATAATAAACAGACTTAAAATGTTTTCAGATTGTCGAAGAGCTGCGCATTGGAAGGGTAATTGTCATTACTTTAACAGCACAACGCTTAATTTGCTTTAACAAAAGCAACTCAACTACGGCATATCATTTGTTTCAAAATACGCCTTTTATATTCAGGCGAATGATAAGCAAAACGAGCTACGGATACAAACGCTAATGTCGGAAAAAAATGATTTAGAAAGATTGAGGGTAAGTGAGGCTGCGTGTTTCAAAGACCCTTTTACACGACCAAATATTCTTTGACAAATTTCATTTGTGAAATATTTTTTGACCGTGTAAATTAGGAATTTTCAACCAATTTAACTTTACAAATGCATTTGCTCAAAGCTGGGTTATTGTCAAATTAAATTTGTTAAAAATTCCCAATTTGCGCGATCAAAAAATATTTCACAAATGAAATATGTCAAAGCAAATTTGGTCGGGTAATAGGGGCTTAATACATAACTTCAGCATGCTTTATAGAACGATTTGTTTTGCTTCAGGACGACGAAGCTTTAAAGAAACAAGAACTGATACAACAACACAACATGCAACAAGACGAAGCGAGAAAACAGGTTAATTGTGTGTCAACTAACGTTATTTATAATCGACAGCTATTCAGAGTCTAAACTGCTGGTCCTTTTGAGGGCAATATTCATAAGTAAAGCCCCGTTACCGTATGGAAGTAGCAGTCGAAAAGATTGATTACGATCTTTCTAGTCGCTGAAATGGAACAATTGCGCGCTAATAATATACACAAAACAATTTCTTTATTTTGAATGGCTAAGACCACTGCAATTTTTAGAAAATACAGTGCCAAAAAAAAGAAATTCAGCGCCAATTTCTGTAAGTGTCTACGCTTTCTGATTGGTCAAGATTACAATGCTAGCCAATCAGATTCAGCCATATTTTGCGGGGCAATAACAAAACATAAAATTGCTTTAAACACGTTATGTAATTCAAATAAATGAATAATTTATCTGCTGAGTGCCTTGACATGTCGAAGAAGACTATGAATATATAATTTGATTCTAAAATTCTTTCATGTATAATATTAACAAGTAATATTATGATTTCTCGTGCAATTTGAAAAAACATACACTTGTGAGTTTTTCAAAGACTTCAAATTGCACTCATCCTTCGGACTTGTGTAATTTTGAACATCTTTGAAAAACTCACTTGCGCATGTTTTTTCAAATTGCCCTCGAAACCATACTATTAATTATATTAATTATCATCAAAGAAATTAGAAAATAAGCATGTTTTCAATGAGATTTAGTGCCGAAATAATAAAAGATTTTGACCGTTTAAAGATATCGTGACTCTTAGTATAAATGACGGTTACGACTACATGGCAACCACACTTAAGGATCTACTTACTGATACTGAAGAAACATTTCTGATTGCAGCAGCGGTTGTACCTTGGTGGCAACGGCGCCAAGCCGTTTGCTGGATCTCCAAACACGAATTTACACCAGACTTCTCCTTAGTGTATATAATGAAGTAACGAAGCAACAATTTTTTCTTTCATCATAGTTCGATGATCAGCTGCGTTTCTTCCAAGAGAACAAGGTATTCGTAGGACAATTTCCATACAGCAGTTTTCGTACTACTACGTCAATCTTTACACACCTAGCGGAGAAAAAAGGAAAGAAGTAATCAATTCAAGCTCTTGATATATTGATAAAAAAAAAGGTTTCCTTGGGCCGATTGTACGAAAGGCGGATAGCGCTATCCACTGGATAGTGGATTTTTCAACCCTCGTAAAATTGGACAGAAAACGGCCAAACTTTCGTATTGTCTAACAAAATAAACTTAGCGGCCTTTTGTCTATGAACGTTTATCTTAATCTTGTTTTATAACGATTGATGAGATATTTTACGAATGTTTTAAAAAATCACTATCCGGTGGATAGTGCTATCCACCTTTCGTACAACCGGCTCCTTATGTATAACACATGCAGCCTTATTTTATCAAGATGAAACATTTGTTGGACCGACAAAGCGGAGAACAGGAGGTCAAGGCTTTGAAAGATGAAATCCGAACATTGCATGTATGTAGCTCACAGGTGCCGGTTCTACGAAGCCCGCTTCGTTTAAACGGTGGATAAGCCAGAATTCAAATACACTTTAATGACTTCATCATATCTTCTAAATTGCTCAAATCTAATATTAGGTACTAATAGTTAGATACACGATTATTCCGTCCACTTTCACGTTAGTTGTACGAGGAATGCTGAGCTTATTCACCGCTAACGTTTAACGGGGTTCGTACAACTGACCTCAGCACTATATCATTAGGCAGCTAACCGCACGAATTAGCTTAACTGCCTGGGGCCGGTTGTTCGAAAGTTGGATAGCACTATCCATTGGATAGTGAATTTTTCCACGTTCGTAAAATTGAACAAAAGATGTCAAAACTTCCCTTTTGGTTAACGATATAAACATTAGAGACTTTAATCAATCGATACAAGTCGTAATTTTAAGTTATAACGATCAATGAGAAATTTTACGAAGGCTACAAAAAATCACTATCCAGTGGATAGGCAGGATAGCGCTATCCACCTTTCGAACAACCGGCCCCAGTAGTATAGCTCTTACATAGACATGCAGATAGATAGGTTTATTAAAATTACATCGCAGCCCACGAGGCTGAATTGCGTAATATTTACAAGAAGATAAAATAGCGACACACTCGCTGTACTATTAACTAATTAATATAAGAAAAAAAAAATACTAAAGTACTTCTCACTTTACAAACAAAACGATATTCAAGGTCTCTACATCTATTCAATTACTCCTTACGATAAAAAATCGCATACCCTTGCATACAGTACACGTTAATGCCCACATACACTAAATATGCTATTGCATTAGAACATATGTATTAGAACATATTAGAACATAAGTTTCAGCAGTTCTTATCCAATTTAACCAGATAAACAAGTACAGCTTGGAAAAGATGATTAAAGATCAGGTAAAATAGAAATGTCCATATAAAGGTAAAGGATCGAATTTATGCATAGTTCGTGAATCATAATTGCAATATATCTTCTTATACAAAAAATTCGTTCTCATTGATCTAAAGGTCAGGGATTGCACCTACTCATAAGTTCGTGAATACTTTAAAGAAAAATTGAAAAAGCTTTTTAAATACAACATTTAATCGTTAAAATTGACAGCTATGGTACTGAAAGAGGCTTACCTAATGCTTTCTTCCTTAAAAGGAACGACAGATTCAAAATTATGGCACAACAAATACGAATTACCTCAATCAGTTGGCAAAAATCGAAAATCAGTGCAAAGATATATTCAAGCAATGTTCACACGTGTTAGCAACTGTTGATAAAGTCGAGGCAAATGGTAAAAATAACTGGGGAAATCAGTCGAGTAGTGATCATATGCATTGAGGGCTTGGACTGAGGCGTCACAGGGTCGTAAACTGCAGCTTCCTGCTAAGTGAAGTTTATGTTACAAAAGGCGTGGGAAGCGAGGGGGGCGATGGGTGTGCCGCAGTCGCACCCCCCAATACTGTATTAGGGGGGGAATACCTTTCAGCCCCCAAAAAACATTGCACACCATAAAACTAATTAAGATCGCCAAGCATTTTGCAAGTTTCAATGGACGTAGAAGGACCTTTTTTGCCTGCTTTAGATTAAGACGTTGAAACTTTTCTCGATCAGCGCATCGTGAGGGTCGGCCCCCCCATGCTAAAAGCTTCCTACGCCTCTGTATTTTACTGAACCAGAGTACTAAGTCAGTAGCAACGTCTTGCCAAGTTATTTGGTTTTCCAGATCTTAGAAGCAAGAATATGTAAAGCAATGTCTTTTCGTCTAGTAACATCATCAACAAATTTCAACAAGAAGCTAAGTTTTATGAACGAGCATCAGAACTGTATTCTTGCGACGTACAAACAAAAATACGAAAAGACGAAACAGGATTTGATCAGCTTACAAGCTTCTCATGTCTCATCCACGTCGGAGGAAGACAACAGAAGTAGCAGCAGAGAATCTATCATTCATTTGGAAGATGAGCTCAGAATGGTAAACACTGTTTGAAATCAGTATAGTGAGAATAAAGCAGCTTTGTAATTTATTGAATTGGCAAACCTTCTTTTATTATTTTTTATCTTTTTATTTAATTATATATTTATCTTTTGATTTATCTATTATCTTTTTAATTATCTTTTTATTATTTTTGGGCATATTTCTTCTTTTATTTTCTTTTATTATTTTTGATTAAGATCAAGAAATTTTGATTCTTAGTTTGTCATTAACAGCTTAAACTTTATAACAAAATAAATATATTGAGTTCAATATTCTGCAGAAGTATTGCAGTATTTAAATTTCAACCAGACGAAAAGGTGTCGATATAAGTTAATGTATCAACATAAATTAATATAAATATATATAAATTACGTCGCATTATTATGTCATTACATATTTTTTTTGAATGCCAAAAATCTTCTTTTGTTACTGAAAATCTTCTTTTATCAAAAAAAGAAAAAAGAAGATTTTTTTCTGGGAAAATCTTCTTTTATCCAACTTCAATTTGAAGTGGAAGAAAATCTCCTGCTGGGAACAAATCTCGAATAAAAAGAAGGCAGACTCGTCTTTTACAATATCTTTCGTTTACTATACAGCATAAAGAACTCTGCCAACAAGTGCAAGACCAGCTGAATAACTCGAGGCAAGAAATACAGGTAGGACACTTGAGCAATGAACTCATTTCGTAGTATTATACTTTACGTTTTTATCCAAAAAAAGGACAGAAAGTTCTTTATCACCACAACTAGACAGAGCATCGTAAAGCTAATAAAAATACAAAGTTTGGCTTCCAAATGTAGCGAGATGTGGAAAATATAGTCGTGTAAAGTTTGCAAATTTTGTATATTTTTGTATTTAATACGCGGCTATATTTGATACCCTTGTCTCCAAAAGAGATACCAATTCCGGTTGGGTAATACAAAAATATACACAATTCGCAAACCATGCAAGGCTGCATTTTCTAAACTGTTTCCACTAGGCAGAATTTTCCATGCGGAATATAAATCTGGCAACGTGATTGGTTCCAAATATATTGTTAGCCAATCAGTTTGGTAGATTTATCTTCAGCGCAGAAAATTCCGCCTAGAGGAAAACGGGCTTTACGCATCCAAACTTTGAACTACTTATTAATTCTACGACGCTCTTTCGAGTTATCGCGATATTGCCCACACTTATTCGTGTAAGAGAAAACCAGAGTACCCGGAGAAAACCTACGGCTTGTGGCATAGAGGTGGACGGATTATCTCCACGCGAGGAAACTTTTATCTGTATCAAAAATCGAACACACACTGAGAAAAGGTGCTGGTGCGGACGACTTCGCCACAGAAACCCCATTGAAGAAAAATAAGTTTGACGGTTGGACCATGTCCTCCTTTTAACGTGTTTTTCAGGGACTGCTCACGAGTCTCGACAGTGCACACTCTTTACTAGCAAAGCACGTTGAAACAAACAACAAGTATGCTGAGAGCGAAGCACTACTGCAGTTGGAACTGGACGATTTGAAGACTGAGTGTGATAAATACAAACACGAATTGAAATCAAACAAGAATGTTCTACAAGAAAAGGATATCCAGATCACGGAATTTAAGAATTCAATTGAAGAAAAGGTGCAGATGTTGACTTGTGAATTACAAGTTTGAATTGCATTTATTTTACTGAACCACAGTAGTGATAAAGCATGATGATGCCACTAGACTGGAGTGGCAAAGCGTTAGGTAGTGGATCGTAACTGCTTGCTAAGTTACTATCATTAGACTGAACCAGAGTATAGTGACAATGTGTGATGAAGACGCTCAGTCTTCAAATGGTTGGGTGGTGAATTGTAATTTCTTGCCAAGCTACACTTATTTCGCCACAGTCGAAGAAGTGATAAGGTGTGATGAAGACACTAGACTGGAGTGTTCAAATGGTTTGAATTGTAATTTCTCGTTAAGTTGAGTTCATTTGATTAAATCAGAGAAGTGACAAACTGTGATGAAGACACGAGGAAGTTATTAAATTTTATACACTTTTCTATTCTTTCAGGAAAGAAATCTGAATGAGAAAATAAAGCAATTACAAAAAGAGAATGAGAGGATTTCTAAAGAAAAACAATCAGCTGAAGAACTGAGCTCGACTTGGTCGGAAAAGATTGTTGAACAGAAACATGAGATGGACTCCATGAAAGGAAAAATGACAGAAATGGAAACATCGATGAAAGAACTCAGGTTACAAATGGAAGCGAAGAATGATGAAGTGGAAACACTTGAAGAGAAGTTGAAGTCGGAGGTAGGCATAATTCCGTCGTAGAAAATAGTGAAACGCAGGAAAAATTCATGGCAGGACTGCACCATCTTCCTGCGAAACCTATCGTAGTGTAAACCGTCAGAAAAACGCTGCAAAATTGTAAAAAAATTTTTGACAGGAACATTCAATGTTTCTAAAACGCCATGTACTTTCCCAAAAATTGCCCTCGTAACGTAGAAAATAAATTCTGACTTGACAAGAATGAAATCCATAAAATAATCCATGAAATCCATAATCCGTAAAGAATGCATGAAATCCATAAGCCATGAATAATCCATGAAATCCATAACCATGAGTAATCCATGAAATCCACAAGCATGAATAATTCATGAAATCCATAAACCACGAATAATCCATGAAATCCATAACCATGAATAATCCATGAATCCATAAGCCATGAATCATTCATGAAATCCATACTGCACAATTTTAAAGGCTACACGTTACAAGAATCTTCTCAAAAATGCCGAAGAAGAGCAGTTAAACATAATCAAAGAAGTAAAGAAATGGAAAGAACGAACAACCGTGTTGTTGCAGAATGAACAGAAATTGAAAGATGATATGAACACAGCACAGAAAAACAAGAAAATGAGTAAGCCACAAAATCAATACACACAAACCGAGGTAAGTCTTCGTTCTAAGTGCTAATACACGAGTTCATGGCATAGTTATACTTTCACACTAAATTTATATTCTCTTACAGATTGTTGAAAAAGAAAGCAAGGAAACCAACACCGATGGCGTTGTAAACGAAACAGAACATTTCAAGAACATGGTTGATCACCAAGCTAAACTGCAGGAAGAATCCACTAGCGCACTGGAAAAAGATATCAACTATACCCACTCAGTCGGCAATATATTACCCATGTCAACTGTCCAGAATTTAAAGCAAGACCAAATCATTGAATCTAAAACAAATCCTATCAACAATAATTATGTCACCCCTCCATCAATCAGAAATGAATCACAGACTTTTACCAATCAACAGGAAATCATTATTGCAACAGCTAGCCATGAGCCAGTGTTTAAAAAGATTAAAACTTCACTAGAAAAAAGCATTTCTCCTAATGTTAACGATAAAGTGAAGTCGAAAGATCAAAAACATTCGGAAACCGAAGAAGTCAAAACAAATAAAACCGAAGATTTCGCACCGGTAAATAACGATTTCCATCTTAAGGCGACGAAGGACAGTAGTTTTTCCACTGAGAACTCATATGATCAAAATGTTCTTCTTGGCATCAACAGTGAATCAACGCCATGTGATAAAAATTCGAAAGCCACAACTAAAAGTCCAAAAAGTGCAATTCAGCCACTGAAAGAGTGCTCAATGATTGATAATTTTTCGAAAACAAACGTTGCACATAATATCAAACGTGCACCTATACCAACTGATCAACTTTTAGAAGCCACAAACACCAGTGTACTTGAACGATTCGGAGGTGGCTCAACGGTCGATGTTCTTCCTGACAAAACTAAGAGTGGTACATCTGCACAGGCAGATAAAACACTTTTCGAAATCCCAAACAGCCAGAAACAAAATACCAAGTCAGTTTCAGTCATTCAAAAGGACAATACTCTACCCAATTGGGATTTTGATCAAAATCATTCCACCATCAAGGATACGACGTCACAGGACTTAAAATCACAAGAGGCCTTTTTGGTGATCCCTTCGCAGCGGTCTCATGTAAGACTCGAAAGTATCGCAAAGAGGATCACGAGTTCCGACGAAAACATAGTAATACAACCTTCTACATTCACAGTAAATTCACATGAGGTTTCATTGCCCGGAGGAATGAACGAAGTGATTCCAAATTCACAAGAGTCGCAAGGATTCGACCGAAATATTTCCAATAGAATAAAGAGTTCAGTACAACTTGCACCAGGCACTCCAATGACAGATCAGATCTCATTAACCGGAGCATCACAAGTGTCCATGTCAGGAAATATAAATACAACATTGTTACGAGGTGCAACAGAAAGTACCTTGAGCGGAAATCTTGCTGAAAAACGTACGCCTTTACTAGCTGTTGTTAAACCAAGTAAAACAGGTAAGAGTTTGAACCAAGCGCGACGATCGGAGGAAGGAGGACCGAGCATGGACGCACGAGGATCGGGTATGGAAGCGCGAGGATCGAGTGTCGAGGACTTTTGCTTTTCTGAAGAAGAAGATGAAAGTATTCCGCGGGCGATAGGAAGCCAAGTTGATCGCATCGAGTCGTTTCTCAAGAGTGAACGACTAAGATTGAGCAAGAAACGTAAAGCATCGGATGACTGATTGCATCCATTCAAAACAATTGTTTACTAAAGGTTTCAACATGAAGAAACTACAGTAGACTTCACGTGAGAAATAAACAACATTTGTTTCGAATCGTTCGCTTTTCTTATAATTGAAAGCATTAATGAGGAGAACGTTTCACGATACCCATATTTCCTTTGTCTCCATTTGCGTTAAGAAGAACCCAAAATTTCTTTAATAGTATAGGTTATAGCAGCGTTATAAAGAGTACGTACGAGTTTACAATGTTTAGATGGACTTACATTAAAGGATTAACGTTTTAAATCTGTCATGCTGTTGTACACTGCGACTGTTACGCTCAATCGCTGTGCACAGGCGACGACCAATAATCTTCAAAACTTACCTTAAACAAGTTTTTTTGAAAGACTAGTTTTTTTGGAACAAGTTTTTCGGAATAAACTTTCAACGGGTAGCCATCTTGAAAAAGTCACTTTAGGAGATCAACGCGTTCTAATCTCTTCCTTTTCAAGTATTCAGCGAAGCGTATACATGTAATAAGCTACTATATATACCTATAGTATAGCAGCTTATTAATTTACCTTATCAGTTTTCCGATGGCATTTTGTAGAATTTCGAGGAGGCATACGCTACTCCACCGACAAGGAGCAACAAGACACTAAAAGAAAAAAATACGAGTGTCACATGCTAAGTAGAATTGAAGAAAATGCAAGTCAAACAGTCTCACCTGAAAGCTGACGAAGCGTCAAACGTCGCCTCGAAAATGCCAAGAGAAAGTATCGAAACTAAAATCTGCAACACAAAATCGTGCAGTTTGTTTATGAAGTTCATAAGTAGTCCTACACACCCCCAGCGTTCCGTATATAGTTTGCTTTTCTATTCTGGTCAACTGATTTTCGAGTTGCGATGCACCACCATGTCGACTCATGTACGGCAATTCGGAATCCAGAATCCGACTATTTTTTGCTTTTGAATCCGGAATCCGGTGGTTTGGAATCCAGAATTCAGATAATGGAAGCCAGAATCCAAACTTTTTGTCATTCTGAAATCCACAAGTGATTTGGAATCCAGAATCTAAGCAAATCCAAGGAGTGGAATCCGGAATCCAAAAACCTCTTAAATTTCCTTACATTGGTGACCAACGCGCTCTAAATATGCTACTTTGTCTATCACCAGACGATGTCATTCGTCGGGGTAAAATTTTTGCCAAACAACGCTAAACAAGTTCACTTTCTTTGAATTTGTTCAAGGAAGGGCAAAAACTCAACAGCATTGATAATTGGCTGTTACATTATTAGCTTAATCTCTGAACCAGGGTAGCACAACACTGGCGTCTTACCCTGTTTGAGGTGACTCCAAGCTCGACAACTTGAGAAGACGTTTCTTTGGTAAGGATGTAAGGCAATATCGAAGAAAAACAACAGAAAACACCACTATACAAATGAGAGATATGTTCGCAACTGAGAAATAGCTACACGATTTGCGCGTACGCCGATGGAGATGATTTTAACCGGCGAAGCCATTGTCCTCAACGAATTTGAACGAAAAATTCAGTACAGTTTAAATACACTCCAATACCTAAACCAACAGCCAATGATAAATTTACCATCGTATCGAAATGGAAACTCGAAAAATTTTTGCCATTCTCCTACAAATAAAAGGAATTGACCTATAGAGTCCAAAAACCTCAAGAATATATTTAGTTTGACAAAAGGCCCATCTAGACGATGCGATTTTTGCTTACGATTGTTGCCTGCAACTTGCTATCGCCATCTCTGCGACACGAATCGTGCCGTGTAGATAGCCCTACAACTTCCGTACGACAGTGGTGTGCAACACCAAAAAGTCGTAAAAATTTTAACTTGTTTTAAAATCCTGCAACTTTCGTACAGTTTTTGATGAAAAAATAATTCAAAATGGCCGACATCAACAGTGAACTGAGAGAAAGCGAAATTTGTGCGCCTCCTGTGCAAAGTGCGACCAAAATAAAGTCAATAAAGAAGAAGAAAGAAGGTTATGTTTTTGAGAATGAAGAAAATGAAATTGTGCCGTCTAGATAGACGGAACAAAGTCGCAGGGATGGCGTCAGAAAGTTGCATGCAACAATCGTAAGCAAAAATCGCATCGTCTAGATGGGCCTATATAAACATGCACTGAACCTTAACTAACCGTTCAAAAATATACTACTGAAATTTTTGGAAGCGTAAAGGTCCGTTTACGCTGGCAATTTCTGCACCGACTTTTCGTCTTTTGAAGGATGTGATAGAGGAGAATACTATGTAAGAATCAGTGGTAAGAATACAACTTTGCTGAAAGTGTCCGACATCACGTCAATAGATCCACTCCATTACATCGTTTAAAATGAGAAAAAAATCGCAATGAAAATTGCCAGTGTAGACGGGTCAAAAGGCCCGTTTACACGGGCGCTTTTCGCTGCGATTTTTCTTCGCTTGGTGCATGTGATCCAATAGCTTGACTTGCAAGTGCATTAGCAAAATTGTTGTGCAAAGTATATTCGCCAGTTATCCACTCTGTCACATCGTTCAACAGGAGAAAAATCGCATTGAAAACGCCTATGTAAAGTGCATCCTACACAATTATAAAATACTTTGTACAATAGTGTGTGGTAATTGTTTCATATTAAGTTGCAGTACATACGCGTTAGAATGCTAAATACGGTGAGCGAAAGTATGCTAAAATGAAGAGAAAAAAGTCGTCTTTAGTTCCACGAAAAGAATATTCTTCTTGACTGGAAAAAACTACACCGAAGTGCTGTACAAATCTTACCAGAAAAACGAATTGCAAAATATCCTGTCTAATCCACTAAAGTATAAAGAAAAAGCTGTCAGTCTGCATAAAATAATGCTGGAGTTCAGTACAATATTGATTTCTTGCAAATCTGTACGTCCAGGTGATTTCTCCTTGAGCAAAAAGACTGGAACTAGCGACAGAATTGAAACAATTTGGCTGCATCTAATCACTTCATTCTTTCTTTTCCCTTTATGAAATTAGTCGAAACTTCGTAGTACATACGTTTGGCGGTGAGAAAGACAAGTCCATTGCAAATTTGGGAACAAAATACAATGCACTTCGTAAGATAACAACTACTTTTAAATGAGAAATGGAGTTTACTTGACAACTAGTCCCAGTCTTTTTCCTTGATTTCAGGTCACCTAGGCACTGTGCCTGGATGTTCTACCTTATTTTTGTGTCGTTCATTACTTCACAGAGTATTGAAAAAAGTCCTATGTATAAATGCAAATAAAAAAAGAGAAATTAATGAGAAATGTGCAAAGCATATAAGGTATACAGTGAAGCGCAGATCAATGTGTTTTCTTATTTCAAGAGAAAACAATTAACTGTTGAATGGCAAGCAAAGCAATTAAGTTTAGCGGATACCGCCGCTGACCATCGAAAATACATGATAGATATGTATTAGATTATGAACGATGAGCCGGCAATTCCACCCTAACCTTAGCCCAATGCCTTAACCTGGTGTACGCTAAACTGCATTCTCGCCAAGGGAAACAGCGGCTGTTGAACGGTAAGCAGAGTAATATAATCTGGCAATATTGGGCGAAATAAAAATGAAACTTATAGATTACATTGCACTCTAACAAGTTTTTAGAAAATGTCTAAGGCTATGTGCACACGGTAACGTTTTTGAGCGTTTTCATTTGTGTTTTCACGCAAAACGGATGTAAACACTAACAATTTAAGACAGAGGCTGTAGCTAATTTTATACATTGAAAATATTTTCCCTTGGAAAGTGTTAACTAAGCGTTAAAACGATAAACGAGACATAAACGTTTTTGGAAACCCTTGAAAACGGCGCCTGTGTGCACGTAGCCTAAGAGTGAGGAATCCTAACTATATTGACATGTATGGCGAAAAAACTTACCTGAAAAAAATATATATGCTGATACCCACTTGTAAGCAACTGGATTTATCTATTTCAAGAAGTACATTAAAACAATGTAAACCGAACGAACATGTCAAATTATGCCCCAGTGTTCCAGTACTATTATCTATCTAATAGAGACCTTTAGCTTGACGTTCACGGAAAACCGATAACCGCAAACGGCAAACTTCAAATCATATTGGCAAGGTGATTTCTATAGCTTTTCGAAGATAAAATACGTCGTTGCATCAAACTAAAACTTGACTTAACTACTTAGATGAGTTATGAGTTTAAACCTACTATGAAATGCAATTTAAAGTTTGCCGTTTGCGGTTAGCGGTTTGCAGTAAAGGGATGCTAAAGGCCTCTATTCTTGTATCACGAGCGGACGTAATACAAAAATAGGTACGCATAGCGTACATGTGGGTAGCCTGCGCTGACAGTCACTGCTGCTTTTGTACAAGATTACTAGGGAGATGCGAAGCATCATGCGGCGAGTCTGAGCAAGTCTGAGCATGAGCGCTAGCGATGACAAAATACTAGGGAATCAGATGTCATGTGAGAACCATGATCAGTGAGTCATCTTTATGTCGAATGTCGCGCGGAAAGACGCCAATTGACTGAAAATACCAATTGGACAAAATGCAAATGCGATACTAGAATTACATTAAATTACATTACTGGATTACTTTAATTAAAAGCTGAAAAGTTCATACCCTTCCGTAGCGATTCTCGTTTCGAAGTTTGCAAGGTCGTTGCGAAGTTCAGATGTCCGTAATAAGATTCAGAAACCAGTCTGTAAACTATATGATTAACTACTCTTGCTTCACTAGCCAATCAAAGGCTTTGTTTACAACTTGCTTCTAAATGTTATCATAAACTTTTCAATTTCTCAACGAAATTGCGAGCTTCGGAACGAACACGTCGACGAAAGGTGAGCTGAAATCGACTGTAACAATGTAGCTACATAACTACAGAAGGAACGAGCAAATATCGGAAAAAATAACATGCACCTGATAAAGGAAACTTTCAATTACTGTCGTTGCAATGAAAGTGCTGATACAATATTGTATCAATTCATTCATGAATCGACCAATGGCTCTTCGAT
>JAODVM010187821.1:0-13929 GCA_025400095.1 Phenganax marumi
CGGATAAACCGACCGGGCTTGCATCGACCAATACTGACGTTTCTTTCGATGTATCAAAATGGCTCATGACTGGACTGTTAATTAGCGCGTTTTTCAATTGTTCGTAAGCTGTTTGGTGTTCGCTAGTCCACGTAAAGCGGGTGTTTTTGTGCGTTAACTTTCGAAGCGGTTCTGTAATGGTTGCATAGTTCTTGATAAACTTGGAGCTGTAGTTGGCCATCCCTAACAAACTTTTGACTTCGCTGACTGTTGTAGGCTGCTTAGTGTTGGCAAAAGCGTCAACTTTCTTGGGATCTGGACAAACGCCGTGTTCAGTGAACAAAAGCCCGAAGAATTCGAGATTCTTTTTCAGGAATTTGCACTTTTTGCCATTCAGTGTTAGGTTATGGTGTTGTAATCGGGTCAGCACTGCATCTAATGCTCGGTCGTGGTCTTCTCTAGTATTCCCAAAGACAATGATGTCGTCCGCGATGTTTTTGATTCCTTTAATTCCTTGTAATGTTTCCTGCAAGGTATGCTGGAAGAGTTCAGCCGCGGCGTTGGTGCCGTAATTCAGACGCTTGTAACGGTAAAGACCAAGATGGGTGGAGAACGTTGTGATATCTCGGGAAGGTGGACTTAACTCAAGTTGATGGTAAGCCTGTGAGAGGTCAAGTTTCGAAAATACCCGCGCTCCATTGAGTTCCATAGAAACAGCTTCTAATGTTGGGATTGGATGTCTGGTTCGTTTGATGGCTGTATTTGCCGCACGCATATCGACACACAATCGAATGCTATCGTCATGTTTCGGGACAATTACCACCGGCGAAACCCAGTCCGTGGGCGTGTCCTCGGGTATTTTCTCAATGATATCCTCCTGCTCTAATCTCTGTATCTCACTTTCTACTTTTGGACGGAGATGAAATGGGATCCGTCGCTGTGGTTGCGCCACAGGGGAGACAGTGTGGTCGATGGCTAGTTCGACTTGCTTATTTTTTAGTTTCCCAAGGCCGTTAAAGACGGGTGCGTGTTTATCCAAAATACGTTGGAGATTTTTGTCACCCGTTGTGGGTACAGAGTTGTCTTCGGTTGCGTTCCCGTTGATCTGATTCAAGTGTAGGCTTACGAGTCCAAGTTCTTGTGCTGTTTCGGAACTAAGTAAACAACCACCGTCTTCCGACGTTACATAAATTGTAGCAACTGTGAACTTGGACTTGGATTCTGCTAAAACCCGAAACTTTCCTTCCATCTTAACAGGTGTTGTTGAATTGAATGGGTATGCTTTTACTGATGTTGGCTTAAGTTGAACCTTCCGAAGTCTCTGGAAAGTGTTTTTGTCGATCACATTTATACTTGAGCCTGTGTCAATTGTCATTTTCACACGTTGTCCGTTTAGCGAGATGGATGTTTGAGGATGTTTTTGATTGCTGTTAATCGCATAACAATATTCCAAGTTGCTATCGCTACTGCTGTCACTCTTCTCGTCTGCGTTTACTGATCGCACATCTTTTCGGTGTTTTTGTTTGTTGTTACCAATCGCGTGGCAATATTCCGAATTGTTGTCGCTACTACTGTCACTTTCCTCGTTTGCGTTTACTGGTCACATGTCTTTGCGTGATTTTGCTGCTTTCTTGTTTGGTTGTGCACTGCGGCTGTGACACTGGCATGCAAAATGATTTAGTTTTCCGTATTTGGCACATGTTTTGTTTTTTTTGCAGGGCATGATCGGTCTACGTGGGGGTAATTTCCGCCGCAATAAAAGCATGTCTTGCTTGTGCTTGGTTTCTCAGTTTGAACGTCTTTATTTCCAGGTTTTTTTACTGCACGCAAGACTTGACTGTCTAAGCATTCTTCGATATTGGCCGCTTGTGCTTTCCTGAATTCTTTGCGCCGGACAAATCTTTCAAAACATATTTGGGGTCTCGTAAGGCTTGTTTAAGCATGCGACTGGACTTTCGATAACAACACCGACAACAATTTGCACCGTAAGTTCAAAATCCAAATCTGAAAATTCGCAGTTCTTCGACAGCAAACGCAGTCTTGTGTGGAACTGATCAATTGTTTCACACTCACCTTGTTGTGCTTGTTGGAATTTGTAAACTTCATAGACCCGATTTTTCTGTGGTTCAAAATATGTCATAAGAAGTTCCTCTGCTTTAGTAAAGCCATCATTGTTTCCGGGTCTGGAAATTGTTGAAATATTTCTTGTGTGCGTGGTCCTGCTTGGTACAGAAGTAATGCCTGCTGTCGTGTCTTGTTTGTAGTGTTGCTGGCCGTCAGAAATGTTTTAAAATCTGCCAACCATGTAAGCCATCTAAATTCCCTCCAATTTCTATGTCGGGATTGAATGGTGGCATAGGCGATAAACATGTAGCCACTTTCGTTTAGATTCTTTCAATTCTCGTTGCCAATGTAATATTTAGATTTATTTCTCTTCTATATAAACAAAACTCATCCGCACCATAACAACTCCTAATATCATCTCTCCTTATTCAAATCTATATATATTTGTCATTGCAGGTTTTATATCCAGGGTGTGTCTACAACACTACAGTAGCCAACAGGGCCATTGAGGTCTTACCGCATTTTGCAAGCTGTGAATGGCATGAAGCTAACAGAAGACACAGTCATTTGACACTGTGCAGAAAATGTTACAAGATCATTTGTTGGAGGTGAAATTCAACATCTTTATAACCATAGCGAAGGAAGTTGTGCCTTTTCTCACACTTTATCAGGCTGATTGTGTCATGATACCTTTCCTGGGAGATGATTTGCACTGTGTGCTCAAGTCTTTGATGTCTAGGGTCATTACAAATTCTGTTTTTAAGGAACAAGGAAAAACTCCCCATGAATTGATAAAGATTGATATCAACAATGCAAAGAATCAGCTAGCAGCTCACAAGGTAGATATTGGTTTTGTTGGCAGTGAGCAGTTGAAGAAGCTGTCAGCTAGCAAAAACGTTTCTGACATGCAAGTTTTTGCCCTGAAACTGAATGTAAGGAGGCGTTTTTAACAATTATTAAGCACCTGTTGCTCAAGTCACCTTTGCAGCATAGGGTGGAGAGAGCACTCAACTGTCTGAGTCCTCAGATGATGGTCAGCAAGTCAGAGAAATGTGTGAATAAGTTCAAAATTGTGCTAAAGGTCCTTGTAGATGGTAAGAAACTACTAAAGGAGAGTGATGCTGACCAAATAAAACATCAGTTTAGTTTCTTCCTTGATGAAGATGTCTCCCACTACACAGCAAAGCTGAATGCTTTTGACCATAAGAAGGTAGATCAGCATATTGAGCAGCTGTTTTATGAAATGTTGGCCTCCAAGCAGTGCTACCAGAAGTTGTGGGTGGTTATGAAGAGTTTGTTGACTCTTTCTCATGGTCAAGCCGCAGTCGAGAGAGGTTTCTCAACCAACAAGCAAGAGTCTGTGGACAATTTACAGATGGCCTTGAGGCAAATCAATGATTATATCAAGACAGTGAATGGTTCTCTGAATGTCGAGATCACAAAGAGTATGACATCTTCAGTTGCAACTGCAAGGCAAAAGTGCATGTCTTACTTGGATGAAGAAAAAAAGAGGAAAGAAAAGGAAGTGCTCACAATGAAAAGGATATCTGTGATGGAAGAGCTAGATGATTTGAAAGCAAAGAAAAAGAAATTGAAGTGTGAGGTAGAAGGACTTGCTAAGTCAGCAGACTCATATTCACTGAAAGCAGAGAAAGAAAAGAACATGAAAGAAGTGCAAAAAATGGTGGCAAAGTCAAACAGCCACAGGTCAACATCAAAGCAGAATCTGAAAGAGATTGCAAAAGTTGATGCTGAAATTGATGAAAAGATTCAGCAAATTGAAAGCTCCCTGAAAGGTTTTGTAGTGCTTCTTTCAGTTGATTCACGATTTAAATAGAACTGTGTACACTTGCCCGGCTGTTCTGACTGATCCATCCACACTTAGTTGTAAAAACTCTATTTTACCATTTTGGGGAAAATATCAATTGTTACTTCTTCAAATCTTGTTCTGAAACCAGACACATATGAAAACTTGACAGACAGCTGTGTTGGTTGTTTTAACTAGCTATCCTGAGAGACTCTTTTTAAGTCAAAATAATTTAGTTTACTTTCACACTGTAAGTTTACTTTATCTACAAATAAATTTATAGGAAATGCAATGCACTGACATATTTCTGTTAGAGGTCCTTGATTTTTGTTAATTTGGTCCTTGAAAGTCCTGGAAATTTTCTCAGCTAAAAGTGTATGAACCCTGATAGTTTCCCATAATTTGTTTGCTACCCTCCTTGTATATAGGAGAGACTCTTGCATTTTTCCATTCGTCCACAAACACACCAGCAGAAAGTGATAGGTTGAAAATGTAAGTCAGGGAAGGAGCTATTATATCTGCAGATATCCATAGCATTTTTGGCGGAATCCTATCTGGACCTGTACTTTTAGACACTTTCAGGTGTCTTAAGGTATTTAAGATGCTTTCAATTGGGATTTGCACAAAGTGAAATGAAATATTTGATCAAAATTTTTCAGGTAAGTCTCAACCTTATTTATTGATTGATTTGTTATTTCTGAGACTAATTTAGATCCGATTTTGAAAGCTTCCGATATCTCTTCATCATTGGAAACAAAGTGATCATCAATTTTAATTTCATTTATATGATTTAATTTTGTGCCACGACCAGTAAGAGCATTCATCAATTTCCAGGTCTTTTTTGGATCAGTTCCACAGCATTCTCCAATTTTTTGATGGAAATAAAGCGGTTTGCATTTCCTTAGTTCAATATTTACCTTATTCCTAACAGTTTTACAAAGTCCCCCATGATAATCAGAACCATGCCTGACAGATTTCTTCTTATGAAAGTCTCGACTATGGACCATCTGTTTGATATTTGAATTTAGCCATGGGACAGAAGATTGCCTTATCCGCTTATGCGTTACCGGAGCATGACGGTCCAATATCGTTTTAAAATTAAATTGCCAAAATTCCTAAGCTAGCTTAGGGTCACTAAAACT
The DNA here is from genome assembly GCA_025400095.1 of Phenganax marumi. Lineage (NCBI taxonomy): Eukaryota > Metazoa > Cnidaria > Anthozoa > Malacalcyonacea > Clavulariidae > Phenganax > Phenganax marumi. The sequence goes on from JAODVM010187821.1 coordinate 4,993, forward strand.
TTTTATATTTCCCCATCGCACATTCAGTAAATCAACAATAAAATATTCCTGTACAAATATTCTAAATTTCATACTTCTCTTTTTACCTGTCGTCGCTTATGTGGAATAATCTTGCGTACCACAAAAATTATACTATGATCAGACATGCCACAGTGAATCACACCTGATTTGGCTATATTATGTATCTCATTAGTAAAAGCCAAATCTATTAAAGAATATTTGTTGGTCACACAAGTACGTTCTAAAATTAATTGCTAGAATTGATACATAGATGACAGAAGCTGTAACCTCTCAGTGTGAGGTCCAATAGTGTTATGGTATGTTATCATAGGGTATATATACATATTTGGGGATAGTAAGGAACACAAAACAAGATGGCGGACAATACTATAAAGCTTGTGAATATAGTATTAGGCATTATCTTAATAAAGACCATACTGTTAACTATAGGACTCCTCAAGTAATCACAGTTCATGTCACCCAGTGTAATCAATTGTTTATTTTCATAATCACGTTTGTCAAGAAAGCTAGCATAATCATCAAATAAGCCTATATCAGAATTTAATGGCCTGTACCAAGTGCCAACCAGGAATGCTCTATTGTATACATGATTGATTTCAATACAGATCATCTCTAGACGGAGAGTCATGCCGGATTGTATAGGACAAATTTTTTTTAATATACATAAGTACTCTTCCCCCATGTCTATTTCGGTCTTTTCTTATTATATTATACCCAGAAATGTAGATCTCAACATCTGGGATAGTATTATCAAGTTTAGACTCATTAATTGATAATACGTCCAAAGGCGTTGATATAATAATTTAGTGGACTTCATCAATGTGCCTATATAAGCTATTTATATTAACATTTGCAAACTTAAAGCCTTTAGTGTTAGCAATATCAAGTAATGGAGACTTATTGTTATCTGGGATATAATCATATTGAGTATTGAATATATTCGACTTATCTTGGGTTATGTTGGTGTATGAGATTCCATCTTCATCAACATTTCCCCAAACATCTTCAGAAATGCCTTCTGAAAACCCCTAGCATTGGTGTAATTGCGCTGGATGTTACTAGGTGATGATCTCAAAAAATTTATGAAGTGAGTAGCCAAAACTGAGGATCCTTTCGCATTCAAGTGAAGCCCTCTACCATTTAAACAAGATTTATCAATTACAGAATTATCAATGTACGAAATGTCATGATCCAAACAGAACTTCTTAATTCTCTCATTCACCTCCATTCGTACCGGAGTCACTGCTATGTCTTCCCTGAGCAATAGTCCTGAAATTCCAATTTGAGCATTGGGGAATTTATTTTTCACTGTTTAGGCAAGATTTTTTATTTTTGTTGCACAGACATCAGTCAAATCATTGACTAAATTATTTGTACCACAATGAATTATGATATGCAGTGGGTCAGACGCATGAATGTCGTTAACAGCTTTACTAACTTCTTCGCATGTTTTTTTCCAGGATACAAAAATTTGCATACTGGCTTTCAAGACATTTTTTTTATTAATATGTTTCAAGATTGAATCCCCAATGAGAACCACAGATTTTTGGCCCGTAGATTTATTTTTGCCATCACAATTACAGTTTGAATTATTTGTCGTTTCATCTGGATGGTCTGCACACTTGGGGGATGAGAAGCGTGTGGTCGCTGGGAATTTCCTCTTCAGCTGGCTAGACTAGATGGTTGGGCATTATCAGCGTCTTGGTTCAACTTGGTTATTTGACAATTTTGTTTCTCCATATTTTTTCTTGAATTAGCTTCAGTTCGATTGTCACCAGCATCTCTGACCATGTACGACGCTTCATCATCGTCTGTGCACAGACTAGAATACTTGTTGTTAAGGCTTACATCACAATGGAGACTTTGCTGTCCTTGCCCTGAGGTTTTTGAATGCGTGGTGATCTAAGGGTCTTGTATTTGATTTGCCTGGTTAAATTCGTTCTTAGATGAGCTAGTTACAATAGACTGATCTTCTTTAAGTAAGCGAACGACTGTTAAGAGGCTTGCTTTTTCATTATCGGCAGCTGTTAAATTTGCATTTAATTCTGTCAAAGTACTTTTACATCCATCCAAATCTGCTTTGAGAGCTCTATTCTGTTTGTTCAATAAATTATTCTCCTGTGCGAGATAATTAGTGTTCATTGTGGTTTTTCGAGTTTCATATATGTCTAGGAGTTCACTCAGAACAATAGACGACTCGGATCTATGTTTTTCAAACTGTCACGTTAATAAGCCTTGACACTTTACAACGTCATTGAGCAACGACTCCCTTGCACATGTTGCAGGTTCTTTGTTGACCTCCACAGTATCACAAATTTTTGCCTCATTGTTAGACAAGTTTGTTTTAGAGCTAGCTTGGGAAATCTCAAGCTCACAAGTAGATCAATTTGGGTTATCTAAATACGGGAGAGGAAGATTTGACATGAACTTATTAATATTCTTAAGCTAAGGCATATATAGGGGGATTATGCCTTCACCGTCGTCAACACCCATATCGGATTTGTTGTTCGATGATATGGTTGCAATTCTTTTCAAAATCTCTCTATATTTATCAGTCACAGGGCCATCCAACAACACACTTTGACTTTCGTACCACCGAAGGATTACATCTCTTGTCTTTAACTGCTTGCAACCATGACAAGGGGTTGTCCATTTTCCTTTGATGTTTAGTAGTTCTTTTACGAATGTTTCAAATAAAGGGAAGCCACATCGCCATTTAAGTTTACCCCCATTCAGGACAACCAGTGGCTTTGTCTGTGTCACTTTATTACAAACCATCTCACTTTGTTGAGAGCCATCAGTTTCTATAGTTTTCTTCATGATGCTTGCCACTATCTCAGCTTCAGATACAGCAATATTGATGATGATATATAAGATGCTCACATTGAAAGGATTATTGCTATATTCCCATGCCCTAGTACAAAATTTTTCCTAAATAAGACTAAACTTCAGATATGATTACTTACAAAAACCTCAAATGCTTCAGACTTGTTTGAATTATTGTATTTTTTCTAAAGCCATATTGATTTAAAGGTAACTTTTTTAAAGGATTCAAAATGATGGAGGAGAGGTTGTAGCACAAGGTGTATGTGTCCAATGACATAGGCTACAAAGCTCTGTAAGAAGAGTTGACCTGTTGGTCTTCCATTGCTTGCATTTACTAGTATATATTGCTGGAATTACAATGTTCATTCTCCGCCAGCATTATGGCACATGTATGGCTACCACAAACTCATGAGGTTATGGATGGAGTTAAGGCTTTCGTTATACTCTCACTTATTCTTTATTCCAAATTATGGATTATACCAAGCATGGAAATTATTGTAGTTCAAGCAACCATTAATTGGTCCAAGATGTTTTTTTACTTATTTAACCATCAATATTTAAATGATAACATAACCAGAAGTAAGTTTGAATGTTTCAGGTGGAGGTTAATTATACATGAGTGTATTGACAGATGCTGTCCTGCAAACATGTATCCGGAATTTACTCCTAGGAACACATCAGCCAAAGTGCTCAACTTATTTACTATAGCTATAAGAGAATGAGGACTTCCTTCCCGTGTTAGAGGAGACATGGGAGTAGAAAACAGACGTTGCAAGATACATGTTAAGCCACCCAGCAAGAGCATCTGGAAGAGAAAGTTTTATAACTGGTAAAGGTGTTCATAACTTGCGCATTGAGAGATTTTGGCAAGATGTTTTGCGAGTGATTACTTCTGTGCTTTATGATCTCTTTTTTATGCTGGAGAGTGGTGGATTCCTAGATCTGGATGACGATCACTCCTGGAATTAACATTATTCTCAGAAACTTGCAAAATGGGGACAGCTGGTAACAAAACACCACTATAACTTTTTATCACGGGAATGCAGCAGATAGGAGGAGAGCATGACACAGTTGCATCAGAATATTTTCAACGTTAGGAGAAGTAAAAAATTTGCACCATAAAGGTATGTATTTCATTTACATGATCATTTCTGTCTAATTGTTTGTCGTCCTCTTTATAACAGGAAGCAATTGTTAAATTCAGTGTTGACCCAGAGGAAATTCTGCCAGATGAAATGCAAAATGCTGTGACTGTACCCCAAATATGAAACTTAGATCCAACAATTTTGGAATTGGATATCACAAGTTTCTAGATCAGGGCCTTGGGATATAGAGCCTTATCAGCGCGCAATTCAAACACTGAATGAAATTTTGCTTGGATGGTGACACCATATGCTGGGTTTTTTTATGTATAATTAAGCTCTTTCAAAATAGTTATTTACAAAAGCATAATCAAAGTACTGAAAGAGAACCTCCCTGTCACCAGGAACTTATCTCCAATGGCAAGTTGGATCCTATTTATGCATGTGTTACTTGTGGGAATACATGACATCATTTCATTGTTGAAACAAATGGAAGGTTGGATTCTGTAAACCAGAACCAGCACGCTTTTGCTTGCAGCAACAAAATGTAAAATGTCTTCTAAAGAAATTTCTCCTCCTCTTCTTGCTTGACAAAAAAGGAGTATTTTTTTGGACATATGCTTGATTCTTTATCTAAAACTCTGTGGTACATCTATTCTCTTCATTTACATGTTAAAACAAGTTTCATGTGAGTAATTCTAAAATAAACAAATGATCAACTGTAGAATCGTGCTTCATAGCATCAAGTACATTTGTCCTGCCATGGCCATCTACACTCACAATTGCTATGCTAGATCATCAAGGTTATTTGTGCACGGTGGAAAAGAAATTACATCCTCTGAAGATACCACTCAAGGTGACCCAGTAGCTATGCCTTTATATGCTGTTGCTATAACTCCTTTGCTTTGCATGATCAAACTAGAGGATGCCCTTGAAGTTAGACACGTTGCTTTTGCTGACGATTTAAGTGGACCTGGAAAGCTTGTTGAGTTGCATTCTTGGTGGGACAATATTGTTCTGCATGGCCCTCGTTTGGGCTATTATCCACGAGTGGACAAATCCTGGTTGATTGTAAAACCTCATCTGGAGGAAACGGAAAAAAATCTTTGCTGGTACAAACTTTTGTATTACAACAGAAGGACATAAATACCTGGGCAGGTATATTGGCTCATGGAAATGAATGTCTGAATATTTCAGTTTTTTGATTGGACGATGGTGTGATCAGATTGAAGTGTTAAGTGATATTGCTAGATTGGAGCCACAAGCAGCGTATATCGCATATACCTCTGGATTTCGACATCGTTTTACCTATCATATATGAACAATCCCAGATATAAGATTTTGTAGTTTTGCATGGTGAAAACAATATCAGTATTTGTTTGAGCGTACACCATGTATATATTTAATATTGCAAAGCACGTTCCAAACAGATCGCCAAGTTCAACAGATTGATGTCCAGAAGAAATCAAGACGCTCAAAGACAAGATGATTTGGCCAATCGCCACACATTAAGACACACAGTTGTCAATCACAGTGCGCGAAGACTTACGTCGGTGGAAAAAGATGTCTTGGCCTTGGGTTTAAATTTCGCCATTGTACCACGCAGTATCCCTAAAGAGGAAATCATTCAACACTTGGAACCTAAGTTGAATAATCTACGGGATGATATCGCATCTAACATCCGCGTACAAGTCACTGATGTTTTACAACGTACAACTCTACCCAAGTCTAATCTATCCAAAGAACAGAAGGATGCGTTGAAGAACGTAAGGGCAGATAAGTCAATACAGATTTTAAATGCTGACAAACGTAATGCTACTGTTTTATTAAATCGTGTAGAATATGATAGCAAAATCCGTGCTCTTCTTGAAACTCCAACATATAAAGAGCTAAAACGGGACCCTACAGCCAATATTGAGTGTAAAATAGGTTCAAAATTATGTGAACTTAGAAAAGCAGGTATTCTGTCTCAAAAACGTCATGATTATTTGAGACCATCATGCAGTGTGTATCCTAAATTTTATGGTTTTCCTAAAATTCATAAACCGGATGTACCACTTAGACCTATAGTTGCATCATAAGGTTCACCAACTTATAATATAGCCAAATATCTCACTAGTATTTTAAAGCCTGTTGTTGGTGTATCGGAACATCATGTATCTAATTCTAAAGAGTTTGTTACAAATATGAAAAAGGTCAAATTAGATAAAAATGAAATTCTCGTTAGCTTTTATGTTGTTAGTTTTGCTAGTGTACCAGTAGAAGAAGCTTGTAAGATCACGAAAGATAGACTACTTTTAGACATTACTCTTTCTCAAAGGATGTCTTTCTCCTGATAGTATATATGAACTACTGAAACTGTGCTTGAATACAACTTGTTATCAGTGGCGGGAGAGATACTATGAGCAAGTATATGGCGCTCCAATGGGTAGTCCTTTGTCACCAGTGATAGCTAATTTATTCATGGAAGAACTTGAGAAGAAGGCTGTAGCTACAGCATGTCTAAAACCTGGATTTTGGTTTAAATATGTACATGATAGAATAGGTAGCTGGTCTCATGGTTTAGAAAATCTAAATAAATTTTTAAATCAGATAAATGGTTTACATCCTATTAACTTTACATTGGAAGTACAGAAAGTAACAGGAAGTACAGATAACTCCATATCTTTCTTTGATATTTGATTTAGTACTAATAAAGATGGGTCTCTCAGTCATAAGGTTGACAGGAAACCAACACACACAGACAGATATCTGCACTACAATTTCATTTCACCACCCTAGCATAAAAAGATTGGTATGCAAGACACTAATTAACCATGCAAGAACAATTTGTGATTCCAACAGCTTGGATTCAGAGTTAGAACATTTAAGAAATGTTCTGATAATGAATGGTTACCCTCTGCATTTCATAGATCATGCTATAAATAACCAACAAAAACAGAAACAAAATGTTGAATATCAATCTTCTGTTTGTTTGCCTTTCATGGGTCCAGCTTCATATAAAATTGTTAGAATTTTAAATAAAAGAAGTTGGCATAAAAGTTTGCCATTCAAGCTACAACAAATTGTTCCACTCTCTTTCTACTCACAAGGATAGTATAGATGAACTTCAGAAACCTGGTGTGTCACATTTCATGCAAATGTGGTTTGGTTTACATTGGAGACATCGGTAGAAATCTCTCATCACATCTGCAGGAACACAAGACGAATTGTGAGAAAGCTAACCTCGATAAGTCCGCTTTAGCGCATCATACATGGACTTACGATCATCACATAAAATGGAATGAAGCAACCATTTTGGCGAATGATAAATATAAATTTTCTTGTAAATTGAGTGAGTCTATTGGAATATTGAAACATAAAACTATTGATCAAGAGGGAAAGCCACTAAATAGCACGTGGCGTGCTCTCTTCAATGTTCTCTAGTTAGACCCTTGTCTTGCATGCACACTTTAATTAAAACAATTAAAAAGCGCAAGCATACAGATCATGACAATTGTGATCTAAAACTGACGTATAAATCTTGTCAAGTTAGTTGCACTGATGAAGGTCCGGGCTAACAGACCGAAAGCTTTGCAATAATAAATATATACATGGTGTACCCTCAAACAAATACTGATAATCCCAGATATTCAGAACGAAATGCACTTGATTGACATCATTGATATGAAGTTCCTTCCTGCGCTCCTCGATGGTGGTAACCTTTCCTCCGACAACAGAAAGTTACTGTCATTGCCTACACGACTCGGCGGTCTGGCAATACCAATTTTCTACGAGATTTGTGTCGACGAAAATGAAAGTTTGAAGACTGTTTGTCAACAACTTATAAGTAACATCATTGAGCAAAATAAAGAGGCAGGAAATCAACACACTGCTTCCGTCCACCAACTCCGCCATCAGATATTTAACAAACGAAAGCAAAGATGTAAAGCATTGCTAAATGACCTAAGATTGAACATGACAGCAGAACAGATTTGAGTGAATGACATTGCACAAATAAAGGGATCTTCAATCTGGTTAACGGCACTTCCACTGGCCAACGAAGGGAACACCCCTCTGAGCTGTATATACCTGGAGAGTGTGTTCCAATCTTTCGCCAGTCAACAAAATGAAGCCAACAATATGGAGGATTTTGACGTCAGTTGCCACGACTACACCCGATATCCTCGTGTTTGTTCCGCTGTACAAGGCTCGCTTTGAGCCTGCATCAAAATGCACACACCCCTGGATTTTTTTAAAAAATATGTATAATTTTTGTAGTGAAATTTAGGTGTTTTTCGACCCGTTTTTGAGATGGATTTTAAACGTGAAAATGATTGACTGAAGGCATGAACATCAATTTTGCCCATGGGAAGTGTATGGAATGAGTCAAATGTAGAGGAAGACCAGATTTTAACCAGAAACTACTAGGCATAATTTGTCTATTTTTAATACGGATAACACCTCATGGTGATGGCCGATATTAATTTGTAGAAAACAGCCTTAGTTATTGTATTTGTAGCATGTACATCTGAACGTCATAAAACAAGGTATAAATGATGTTTAATGTCAGTATTATTAAAGCTGAGCATGTGAATATCTGGCTACTAAAACTGAAGTTGACTACTAAGTGAAGTCAACTGAAGCTGGCTAGCCAGCTACTAACTGAAGCTGGCTACTAAAACTGATAGTTGATTCAGTGTTTTCGCAGTTAACTTTATGCGAAACATATTCTAAAGCATTCTCTGGTTATGTCATTCTATTGTGTGCTTAAAGGCCAAGTCTTGATTATAACATAAAACGTTTAAAAAAATCATGTGCCAAAGTCCTTAACAAATAGTCTCATTGTGCAGTTTAATTGGATGTACAAATTGAATTATGACAAATTTATGGTTGCATGATTTTAGTGAGACATCAACTTAACAGCACAATCTTAATTAAGTTCTTTGAATGTTTTCATGGCGATAAACTATCTAATACAAAGTTTTGTGGAAACACCACGTAAATTTATTTATGCAGAGCTTTCGGT
>JAODVM010187932.1:0-13929 GCA_025400095.1 Phenganax marumi
GGTTAATGGCGGCCACTTACGCCAAAATCAGTGGCTCGAAGACTAGGTCGGACATCTGTTAGTCTCTCATCTGTGTCTAGGGCCTATTTACATTTCACTGATTTACACTTACTTCTCTTCATATTTCGCGCCATTTCAACAAATCTACATCCATACATTGGCAAGCCACTTTTGCAACAATTTCTATGAAATTTGAGCCTGGCAAAAACGAAAAAAAAGTTACAAAAAATACGAGAAATTTTGCTGAAGAGCTATACGTACCCGCATTTTTTGCACTTCACTCCTCGAAAAATTTGCTTCTTACAAAAGTCGCATTGACTACCAAGCATCATATGCTTGTTTGAGAATCTGAAAAAAAACCATGAAAATTTTGCTTTCAATCTGGTAGGAAGTTCTACCAACTATCAAATCAATGAAAATAAACTATTTACCCAAGATACATTACAAGTATTTAAAATTATTCAAATATTATAAACATGTACCAGCCCTGATTTTGATACGGGCAGTCTAAATCAATGAAGATGAAATTTTTCTTCATTCAATGATTCAATTATCATAAATATGTACATTTATTTTAAATCAATGACGATGAAATTTCTCCATAAGATAGATTATAAGTCTCATTTCAATAATTCAAATATCGTAAACATGTAAATTTAAATCAATGAAGATCAAGTATTTGCATAAGACGATAGATTACAAATTTTCTATAAATGATTTGAATATTATAACCATGTACAATCCCTGACCGAAACAGCAATGCTATATCAGTGAACGTGAGGTTTTTGTATAAGAAGCCAAATTATATATCTTGTTTCAATTAGTCAAATATCAGAAATATCTACAATTAAATTAATGAAGATGAAGTCTTTGCACAAGAAAATATATTACAATTCTTATTTAAATAACTCACATGATATAAACAGCAGCATTCCGAACTTTAATCTTAGCGTATATAAATATGTAGCTTACTTGTGCATATCACCAAGATTAATTCTTGTTGGTGTCTTGGGAGAATTGGACAGATTGTTGTTGTCTAAATGAATGAAGTAGTTTCGATAATAGGGTCAATGCATAGCTTATGGTACTGGCACTTCTATGAGATTAGGCATGAAGTGCAAGGGGTATACTATCCAGAAAAGAGAAATTGTGATAAGTAACTTGCAGGCTACAATAAAATTATGGAGTTCACTCAGGATAGTGGTCTAGGTTATTCACACAAAAAAAATCAGCAGACAATGATTCTTGTAAGCAGCAGCAGCCACTTTACAAAATATGGGGGGGCAAGGCCAAATTTTGAACATACACTGCTAAAAAAAAATTGAGGCAAAAGTTGTTTTTGTTAACGTATTCGTGTACTTTTTGCTATCTGAATGCATATGTGCTAACGGAATTCAAAAATGAATTTTATGTTTTCAGATATTGCAATGATCGTATTGGACCGTACTGGCAATTTTGTTATTTCGTACATTCTCTCAAAATTATTGGGGGGGGCTCAAGCCCCCCTGCCCCCCCACAAGTGTCTGCCACTGCTTGAAAGTCTCTCAGACGTCAAAGATTCGAAACCAGTCTCCACTATTGCATTTTCCATCAGTAACAATGAAATTCACTTGAGTATGCAAATACTTACTGTGACTACTTTGATCGTCACTTTTCTCACCACTCAAGTGATCTACACTGCCACTATGCGGTATAGTGATCCACAGTTTTTGTCCCCTGCTCTTACCCAGGCTCCCACCCGGGGGGAGTGGGTCAATGTTTGGTTTGCCAGCTGTTGAAAGAAACATGATGATCAACATGATGAAAAGGATTTATAAATTTTTGGTCAGTTCAATTTTAATGGATAATAGTTCAGTTTTGATGGTGACTTTGATGCAACTTGCCCCATGCAGGGCCTCTTGCATTTTTAGAATGGGTTTATGGACAATATACGCTTCTGGGGCTGGTTGTTCAAAGCACGTTTACCTTAACGGTGAATAACTTTAAAATAGAAATCACATCTATGAATTCCTTAAACAACAAAATTTAAAGTTTAACTGACCACAACTATTATGTGTTCACCTATTGTTTTACTACTTAAGATTTGGTTTTAAAGTTTTGAGGATGTGTAGGAGTACTTTTGAATCTGACTTATCCACCGTTTAAGCTGAACGGCGTACGAACAACCGGCCCTTGACTAATTTTTGATTGATCAAACGTAGCTAATTTACTAATCTTCATAAGTTCTTTCCAAGAATTTCCTTTTCTTATAGGTGAAAACTTATTCCAAAGCATCTATAGTCCATTACAAGACGGGTCAACCTTCTCCCATCCAAGTAACGATAACTATGACTGTATTTACCCAAATCTTCTGACTTGCTTCTTCTCATGACCTCGGGTTTTGGGGATCTTCTCAAAGGACTAGCACACTGCTCTATGCCGAGGTCTGAGCCTGGGGTCAAGGGCGAATCGTCCGCATTTGAGATCGAAGACTTGGACGAAGAGCTGGTCGAGTTAAGCTGGAGATTGTTTTCTTTACCATAAGACCACGAATACGTGTTCGAGTTCGCCTTGCCATCTTTGAGAATATCTTTGCGTCCTTCTTTACGTTCTTCTGAAAATGAATATGACAAAATGATGCATCAACTTCCAATTTCATCTGTTCTTTTTAATTCTTTGAAAAGTTTAATTTTGTGCAAATGTTTCAAATAACAATTAAACATATCTCCATATATACCTGTAAATGTCCTTAAGTGGTTCAAAGCAGACACTAGTCTCCAAGCGTCATCATTATTTGCCTCTGACTCTAAAAGAACGCCCCTAAGTTGCGTTTCGGGGGCAGCTAATAAACTCCCAAAACTGCCATATCTTTCTACAATAGCCTGCAAGAAGAAAGATTGTTTCACCCTGACTATAAAATAAATTTGTCTGGGATAAAAATAAAATGTTTTGGAGTAAGATAAAATAAAAACCACAATTAAGTCGCATTGCCAGTCAATGGATTCTGCAAAAAATTTTTTCAAGAACACAGTGCTCTATAAACCTTTACTCCACATGAAGCAATTCCGACAACATTCAGCCATTGTTCGAGTTTTGGATATTGATGATAGTCAAAATAGTTTGTACACTGTGCTTGAATTTGCTGACGAGCTTTGAGCATACGTGAGAACAACTTCACAAGTTTGGCCTAAAATTAAAACAAAAAAAACACCTTAAATATTGTCAATTGATTATGAGGACTTCACGTCTTTCTTAACCAAATGAGATGACTTGCTACCTGCTCTATTATGGGTTTTCTACCACCCTCTAAATTTCCAGACAATTTTACTGGTCAAAGCAACATTCGAAGTGCCACCTTAAACTGGGTCCAAGATTCGTCTGCTAAATTTCACACTGCACCCCAATTTAAGATTGATAGATAGATAAATAGTTAGTTTATTGTATAAAACATTGCAGCTCCAAAGCTGAATTAAGTTAAATATTACAGTACTAATATGTACTAATTATGCTTTACAAAAGGTAACTAATATAGACAAACAATTAATACATTAATACAATATACTATGATTTATTTTAAGGTATTCTAGCATTCAATACTGCCATTTTTAATGCATTAGAGCAGATAACATTGTTCTTGCCGCACTGTGTGTTAAACGACATATTAAAGGTGTGAATTTTCCTCAATTTAATATAACTATATAGAGGCTATGTGCGCTACTTTTATATTTTAATCTGTCTGCTGGCAAATGATTTTACTTGTCGTGGGAAAATTCTTGCCAGCTAATAATGGTTATGACAAATTTGATTGTTGTCTATCTCTTGGCAACCTGAGTTTACTACTTTTTTGCGAACTAAATTAACACCCACAATATTCCCATGCAAGCATCATAAGTCTACTGTTATTGCTTGAAGTTAAAGAAGACTTTGGCTCCTCAACATAACAAAACAGCAAGACAGTAAACAGAATACTGATTATTAAGGAACAACAAAAAAGTCTCTGAACATTCTTAGGCCTTTCGCATAAAGAATCTTTTTGCAAGTCATTGCGCACACATCCTTTTACTAAGCTATAAATTATTAACAATATTAAAACTAGGACAATAAATTAACCGCTTTTAGCTTATACGTACATAAACCCTGAAGAAAAATGCTCAAACACTGCCGGTCATATCATGTAGAAAATTAGTTCTTTTCTCTGGTTCTGAAGAATTCTAAAACTGATTCTTAATTTTCCTTCAGAAAACCCACACAATAATGATGACAATTTGCACTTTATTCCCCCACATCATTTAGCTAATTGTTTCCTTCATATCAGAGACTTTGTTCGGCCTCAATATAACGAATTGAGCTTGCTTGAAACTGTTTTGTTTTTTTTACGTTCAATCAGCAGTAAAACGACGAACTGCTTATGTATTTCAATAGCACAAGCGGTACAAAAAAATCTCTCTCCTTCGATGAATTGCAAGTGCAAAATGAAAACAATGATAGCTATCAGAATTGTTATTCAAAAAGGCTAGTAATTTTCAAATGCGACCGTTGTTTCCAAACCTGCTACATTTGTGTTCTAAACAACCACAATTAAACACAACAAGGGAACACTCTTGTAAGTTTGATTAAATGGTAAAACTTTAATATTTTTCATAGTTTTATAAAACTTTTGTAAGTCAAAATACGCAGCTGTTTCGGCCGGTAGCTGTCAGCTTGACGCTGCACACCACTGAACAAGAACTGCAACTCTATGTCATTTTCATGTAAATAAGTGTGGAAAATGAACCCGAAATGAGGAGTTTATTTGCATCCAAAGCGGAGCCAAGTTTCAAAAGCATTCGAACGCAATTCTACGTGTACAGTCAATAAATTATTCCCCCAAGTCAAAATCTGATAACATCTTTCGCATATACGCTTAATAATGTTTATATTTACCGGGCTTTTCTGGCAAATAGCTGACAATAAACTACGCTTCAAAACCGACATTCAAATTAGTGAAAAACTTTTAGAATATCTACACGAAAAGATATATGCACTTCTACAATACAGCTTTCAAATACCAAAGCTATATTCAAAATTATTGACCTTGTAAGTGCTAGTAATGTACACCAGATAAACTAAGTCACATATAGGCACACTCAATAAGTGAATTCTCCCAGTAAGTTGCCAACTATTATTCCAACTTTTTAGCAGAGAGTTAAAGGAGCAGCACGATTGTACAACTCGACGGTGTTTCGGAAACTTGGCGTTAAAATCAAGCGAATCTGATGCTCAGATAAGCTTACAAGTCGTCAAACAAACTACGGAAGAATTTGAAATAATTGCAACTCACGAGACGTGTATATTGCAGGTAAAATGTGCATTAAAACACGTTCCATTTACAGGCTTCCGAAACATGCAACACAAAGATAAAGCGGACAGATGTACCTCTTGGTCGCGAATTTCTTGCTGTATAAGATCACTTGATGTGGCGCATTGTGTCCGAAGTCCGTCCAAATTCGACGCGTTTATGTCGATCATTCTTTGTATATAATTCATGGTATTCACTTGCACGCCACATGCCGCTTCTACACTGCCCGCCATGAGTGAAATATCGTCGATTTCCTGGTTATTTGTACCGAATCATATTCACAAAAATCCGAATTGTTCAACCAGTTTGGAACTGTTCGACTCGAAATGAGCATGACACGTGACCATAACATACCAGAGCGTTGCAACTTTTTTCCTCGATTTTGATTGGCCAGCTGATCTGTAGCGTTGTATGGACTTCTCGGCCACGAATGTCTTCAAAACGGTGTCGAAGAGAACTACCGTTTATTTACCATGGAATAAAACTCAAATAATCGGGGTCAAAACATGTTTTTATTGCTTTATGAAGGCCCTTAAAGATTGCTTCAAAGTGGGAATATACCGTCTACTTTGGGCGATATCCTCAAGTTAGAAAACGTATCCATATTCTATTTTTCGATAAACTTGAGCATGCCATAGGTAACAATTTCGTGGAAAGACGGAATTTGTTTTAAGTTGAAGTTTGTGTTATCTTGGTGAAATTTGCAGAAAAATTCAAATCAAGAATCCAGTTTGATAATAGATGTCTTAATTAATGGAGAATGCAAAGCATGCTATTTAATTGTTCCAAAACTTTATTTACGTGCAGTTTCCACGTTTTTGGTCATTTTGCACACTGGTTAATGATGAGGTCAATTTGCATAACTATGGTCGTCCAGTGTTTTTGTTAGAAGAATCGATCATTCGAGCAATTACGTCAGACGTATTCCAATCGACAATACGCGAGTTCGCAATGACGATTTTATTGACGTCATACATTGGAATGCGTAAAACACGTGCATCGTACTGCACGCAAACGACAAATATTGTCTTCAACCTTGACCGATATCTTCCTGGTTACGTGAAGTGAAAATGTCTTCATGTAAACGAAAGTATAAAATGCGGCTTTTTTGAAGACAACACGGAAATAACCGGTCATGTTTGACTGTAAATGCAGGATTTTTGCTAAGTACTAACGTCAAAGTTAAGGCGATCGAAAATTTTCTTAGAATATTGGTCGCATTTTTCAAGGAACAAAACGTCACGAATACATTTATATGGGTCTGATCCACAATGAGTGGGTAGATAAGACATCAAAGTCGGGAGGATTGTACATACGTGCACTTGAGTATTTTGAAGAATTGCAATATATCTTCTTCTGGAAAACTGCAACCTTAATTGATTTTGTCGTCTTCATTAAGTAAAGGGTTATGCATTTTTACGTTTGAAGCCACTGAACTATGAAAGAACCCAAGAAGCCACAACAGTCGAAAACTGAAAACTGGCAAAATCTTCCGATTTAGTTTTTGTAAAACTATTATCAAAGACTTTCTTTTCTTTCCCTTACTTGCAACTTGTGTTGCCAATGAAAATGAGGCTTAAAAACACGAAACATCAGCGTTCAAAGTGATTGCATATTTGAGTGGGTGCCCTAATCTGAATACAATACCAAGTTCATATTCTGAAATGTTCACCCACTGTGTGGGAATTGTTATTTATAATAATAGCTCTTTGCCGTTGTGAAAGTAGATGAAATCTAAAATTACATTTTCGCTTCACGCATTCATTACTTCACTTCCTCAACTTTGAGCAACACACACACTTGGAAACAAGTGGCAAGCGATAAATGCATGGTTCCATCACATACTCGTCAACAATCCATGAAGATGACTTTGTTACATACAAAAATATAATGCAATGCTTCTTTAAAGGACTCAAACATTAAAAAATGTAAAATCTCTTCGGCCACTACACGTATGTGACTTAAGTGTTATAAACAAGTACAACTCTGCAGGTGATCTAGGTACTTTAGATTAATGAAGCTGAACTTTTGGCATGAGAGGATTTGTTGTAAATTAGCCTTTCTCACGACGCCATTTTTGGGGTACTATCTGAGATTATAAACTGGATCATAATCAATAAAAATAGGTTTTGTGTTGTCATTGTTCAAAATAAAACCTTTATAAGTTAATTTACAGTTCAATTATTGAACAACGGTTTTCATACAGCTTAGATTTTTCTGACTTTGACATATTTTTTTCACAACAAGTACCCCAAAAATGGTGTCGTGAGAAAGGCTAATTCTTTTTGAAACGACTCAAATTTTATAAAAATAGGTACGCAGGACTTCGTAGTATTTAGGAACTTGAAAATTTTTCCCCTCGCTTTTTCACGAAATTCTTCAAAATCGCCTATCGCGTCTCAAACTGTCCCAAATATATCTGCTGCGCAAATACAAAAATATGTAAAATCTCTGATCTTGATTGACACGCAGGCACTTCAACTCTGGCCTCAGATACATTGCTCGATATTCAACTATCATCATAAATAATATGAGTTGGATTTTGATCATCACTGGCCAAATATAATATAAAACTTGTCAGTATTGAAAAAATTATAAAAGCTAAAAACAGATTTTGTTGAAAATTTATTTTATCCAACGAACAACTAAGCACTTTTGATATCTTTTTCAGATGATGCCAATCTAAAAATCACAAAATAGAAATAAAGTTTTTGAAAATTACAACGTCTTGCCATAAATAAAAGTAAATATGCAGCTGTTGTATTACGTGTATATTGAAAATACGAATCTACCTTATTAGCGACGTCCAAAGCATCATAATCGGGAGCAAGACGGACATAAGCTTTTTTGTTGCCATCAGGTCTATAAAAATCACTCCGCATGAGCAAAACTACTAGTTTTTTTGTCACCCCATCAAGTAATATTGTAAGAAATATTAACGTCAGCATAAAACATGTAAAACAGCCGTAACAAAAAATTCGTATATGAAACATTCAATAGAACAGCTAACCTTAATAAATGATTGATACAAAAATTTTCGTTATGGCTGTTTTTTACATGTTTTATGCCGGGCATTGATATCTACTTCAAGACTGCAAGTCCCAACCTGGTTCATCAATGAACAATACACGTTTTAGACTAATTTTTCATCTACGCAAAGAAAAGGAAATTCTTGGAAAGCACGTATGAAAATTAGCAAAAACTGCAATATTTAGTTGCAAAATGTTGTAAAATGCAAAAATATACTGCCCTAGGAAGTTGCCCAATTTTGTACGCTATTGTATTACGAGCAGAAGTTTGTGACTAAATAGTACCGATTGCCACAAACAGTACAAAAGTATACAAAACTTGCAAATTTTGCAAGGCTATGTTTTTTGTATTTTACAACATTTCACAGCCCAGTTGAAAAATATAATATAAGCATCAGTTTGAGGATACACCACGTATATTTATCATTGCAATAATAAATATACGTGGTGTATCCTCAAACTGATGCTTACATTGTTGCTTGCACCATGCAAAATAATAAAAATCCAATTGAAAAAGTTTAATAATTTTAGTAGGTTCTTTCCAGTTCTGGTAATTGATTTCCTTAACTTTACCTTAATCAAAAATTAGTCTTAAGCATATGTTGCCCATAGGAAGTATCAAGTAATATTTAAAGACTAATACAAACCACAGTGATGTCTACCTGACAAGTGTATTCACTTTAGCCACATCAACATCATATAATTTTTTCACAGCACCCTTGATCTTAGGTTTGTTTGCTCGAACATCAACAATGAAAACAAGAGTGTTATTATCTTCAATTTTCTTCATAGCAGACTCGGTCGTCAGCGGGTGCTTGATGATTGCAAATTGATCGAGCTTGTTTGTGCGAGGGATCGAAACTCGAGGATATTTAGGTTGCCGTGGTAATTTCAACGTCTTAGGAAGATGGAATTGAACCGAAGTTCGGACCTTTCGTTTGGCTGTTGATTTGACACCTTTCAGGACTGCTTTTTTCGCCTTGTTGGCCGTATTTTTTTCAGCAGTTTTCGAGCCTCCTTTGCCTTTTTGCGCTAATTGTGAACGTACACTAACTCATTATCTTTTCATTAACATGTTCGAAAGTTCGTTCTGAAGCTAGGAAGTTCATTGTAAAGTTCAAAAGTTAATGGTAAAATTTAGGGATGAGCCGATTGATCTGCACAACCGATTAATCGGCCGATAATCGGCTGTTTTAAAACAATCGGAAATCGGCCGATTGTTTACGTATAATCGGCCGTTTGCCGATTATTCCTTCGTTTTTGGTTTTTATAAAGATCAAACGCTCTAAAATCTGCCTATTCGTCTTTCTTTGGATGCGCATACTTAAATCTTAATCCACTGCATATCGCGTAACTACACTCACTCAGAATGTTTACTCAGAACGCATATTCAGTGAAGCTGGTAATATCATAGAAGATACCAGAAATCGCCTAAACCCGTCAAAATCGGAAAGTCTTCTGTTTCTACACCATAATTTACCAAGACTAAACTTTTGTTCCTTAATAGTGAGTCAAAACTCTGTAGTATTGACATGAATCACCGCTGTTTCAAAGTGAAATTTTCTAGGGAATTTCTAGTGAATCACCGCTGTTTCAAACTTAAAACTTTTACTCAGTAGCTAATTCTCGATATACTGAAAAACATATGAAATTAAAATCGCTTCAACATTTAGTTACGGACATGCAAAGAGTTGCGAAACGTTATGTAAATAGTTTTCTTTCTTTCTAATTTCCTAATATTGAAATACAACACATGTGACAGTTTAAGCTGCGTCTCGTTTTGCCGACTTTATCTTGTTGTATAATTGATCGCACAATATATGGCGTAGACTACCTGAAAGCACGTTTACAATTCACTGTATGAGAGATTAGACTTATAGTCAACTGTCCATCATACTAATCGGCTTTAGCCGATTAATCGGCCGATTAATGCTCCCAATCGGCCACCGATTAATCGAATCGGCTAATCGGCCCTTTATACTGATCGGCTCATCCCTAGTAAAATTCAGAAGCAAGTTTTTAAACAAAACCTGTGATTGGCTACTAAAGCAAGAGTAGCCAATCAAATGCTTAATTTATACAAACTGGTTTTTGAATCTCATTACAAACATTTGAACTTCACACTACAACAAACTTGCAAACTTTGGAACAAACTTCCCAAAATATCCATGAAAAGTGATTTGAAATCAATCAAAAGTGGCAAAAGCCTCGCTCTGACAAGTATAACAGTTTGACTATAGTATATAAGGCCACGTTACATGATGCAAATTTACCTGCAACTAGTGATGCAATTGTTACTTTGAGAGATGGTAATTAGTGAGAGAGTTCCAAAAACCATTGGCAAATTTAGCGAAATGTAATAATGCCTGTTATCTGCCAACGTTACATTTCTCAAAAGTACAATTGCAGTGCAAGTTGCAAGGAAAATTGTACCTTGTAACATGGTCTATAAGCCTACAGGCAAAAATATCTTGCGTTAGTTACTGTGCTGTTTGAGTTTTTGCCCAAATTTTACCCAGATTAAGCCATCTGTTGCAAAATTCAAGTACAATACTGCCATTCCCAACAGAAATTGTCAGAATAATCTACACTTTGGGGAAAAAGACGATTTAATAGGACTTCAAATTCCAAAAGTAACAAACACGTGTACTTTATAACTCAAATTACCAAAAAAATATTGCTGTTTTTTGACAATACGGCATGAGTTAGTGCTTACTATTTATTCCAAAATAAGTTTAATTTTAGATTTATAAGTACGGAACTGTTTTGAATGCGTTTATATTGAGGTATTTTTCGATATTTTAGAAGATACCTTGGTCTTTTTTAGGAGCCATGTTGGTTCGAAGGGAAAGAGAGATCAGAGGGAGGGCCTCGCAAGGCTCAGGGGCTCACCACCAGCCGAAGATTAGCCGAAAGAGAACCGCGACGAAATTTCAGGCTGTTTGAATGATGATATTTATTTTGTGGAAGAAATTTTTTGAAGTGATGTCTCCACTTTATTCAATGATTGTTTGTTTGCTTGTCCGTCTGTCTGCTTGCTGTCTCTTATCTATCAGCCTGTGTCCGTCTCATTGTCTGCTTCTTCAACAGTTTGGCTGTCTATCTGTTTATTTGTCTGTCTGCCTGTTCGTTTTTCACTTTTTTGCTTGTATATTGACGAAATTTTACAGACGCAACGGGTATATATTTTATTTTAATAGCTTTGCCTCGAACAAGTTTTACGGCAGGGAGTCCGCAACAGCGCAAGCCAATTACTGCGCAAGCCAACTACAAGCCAATTAATATGAACGACTAGCTGATGCAAATGGGGAACGCTCAACGCTGAACATGAAACTTGCAAAGCCTCCGGATTTCTTTTTCTATAATTACTAGAATCTTCAATCATCACTTGCAATCATGAGGAAACTTCATGAAATCTTCGTCAGAATTTGTAAAACGTTCTAGAAAGTGAAGAAATGTTTTTCTGGAAGCGGAAGCATTGATCATATCTTTAGTGTCTGTAGGTTGGGGCTGTTTCTTTCCAAAATATAACAACAGTTGCATAAACAAAGTTGTATTTTATACAATTTTCACGATTTTCTGCACAAAATGACAGCTATAGTGGACGCTAAGCTTCTCATAGAACAAGGAGACGTCGTGGGTGTTTTGAAAGCGAAATATTTTGCCATAAAAGAGGCGATTTCGGACGCCGAAGAGCGACACCAAAAGGCAGTGGACGGGTTGAACGAGCCGAAGGCCAAGGCTGCTATAGCTTTGCACGAAATTGAGCTTTTAAAAGTGCGAATTGCGAAGACGAAAGAGAGTATTCGAGTGAAAAAAGAAGCCTTGAGCGAAGTCAAGGAAGACCTTGGCGAGGCAAACGAAGAAATACAAGAAAATAAGGTTTTTCATCGCGTACATCATGTATCAATTATTTAAGTTGCCAGTTTTGAGGGAGTGAAGCATCTGTCCGTGTCAAATTTCATCATTTTAACACATCTCCATCAGAATTCCATTTTTTCTGCAAATCTGGCAGTCACCGCTGTTGTTTACCTATTAAGGGGAATTGTCTCACCTTCACAAGGAAAATTGTGTGATGTTAGATTTGTCTAATGCCAGACGATTTTGTTAGTCAAGGCGAGATCCTTGCTGCTTGATAACAACTGTAATAATAATTGAATTTCCTAGGATTGGAGAGCGGAATTTAAGGAAGCGGAAAACACTAGAGTACAGCAATTAGAAGAGCTTGAAGAGAAATGTAAAGATGCCAAAGAATTGCTTTGGGAAACCAACCGAAAATTCAGTGAAGCAACTCGTTCTCTGTCGCAACGAGAGTTTGATCTGGAAGCTGCAACGAACCGTTGGCAAGAGGCCCTTAATACGATTCACGAACAAGAAGATATGCAAAAGGAAAGTGCAAAGAATTTGATTCATGCCGAAAAGCGAGGTGGAAAGACTGCCGAACGAAAGATCGAAAAGGAAGCGAGGATAGAAGCAATGAGCAAGGAGATTGAACTGATAGACGATAGGACCGAGGATGCTTTGAGGAATGCTTCGAAATTGGAATTAAAACGAGAGTATATCCTTGATCAAACTAACTACTGGATAGAAAAGAAAGGAAAAGTTGAAGAGGAGATTGATCGAATGAATCGGGAAGACTGGGTCTCTGATTAAAAACTTGTCTTGTAGTTTGTAGAATGTATTAGAAATTATAACTTTTCTATAGGAAGGCTGTAAAACTTTGGTTTGTTTGAGCATTCAGGAATATTGATGAACAAATGATTCTCCTTTCATTAGCCTCCTCTGTAGGCAACTGTGAAAACTCCAAAACTGTGAAATACTGTGTAAGCTCCCTTGGAGTTTGTTGCAAAATAACCTTCATTTGCATGAATGTTTCCTGGTATTACTATTTTGCCCTAAGTGGCGTAAGTATCTACTTAATAGGCGGAATTGTTTTAAATACATTGACAGAGTAGACATTTATGAACTAATTTGAACAGTGTAATAATGTTGTAAGTTCTGTTTTCTGGAGTACTCTGTATAGCTATTTAGAGTGTAACATTGAGCAAAATAAATATAAAGTTTAAAAAATCAGTTAAAATGATCTTCTATTTTCTTATGAAACACAGCAGAAATTACCAGAACTTTAAAAGAACCACTAATCTGATTGGCTTTTGATGGTCATGTGGTCACCTTTATGACACACAGCAGAAATTACCACAAAACTTTGGAAAAACCAGTAATCTGATATTCTGACTGGCTTTTTGATGGTCTTGTGGTCACCTCAATGACAAAAAAGAACCTTTGCTGACACTTGAACGCATTCACACAACAAAATATATGCTATATCTTCCAAACGTTGAAAAACTAGATTGACTTGACGAGTTAGCACCAAAATTCATGAATTTGACACGTTTAAACAAGCCTAAAACCGGCAAAAGCACTTTTTCGCTTTTGAGAGAGGATTCGTGTTTTAAGGCCATTTTCCATTACGGCCGTTTTGCCCGCGCGGGCGGAGCGCACAGTGTTAAACACGCTCTGTTGTTGATTCTCCGCTCTTGATCTCGCGTGCACGCGGAGAAAGTTGAATTACTTTTAACTTTC
>JAODVM010188043.1:0-13928 GCA_025400095.1 Phenganax marumi
CGATCTCCTTCTCCTGAAAATAAAAGCGTAAAATTTTGGTTTTACGACAATGGATGGTTGATTACTAGAAATGCTGTAAGAGGATATAAGCATGTTTCTTGAAAATATTTTTGTTTTGAATGGCTACTGTATTTTCGAATATTTCTTTGGAATACTTGTACGGGTATACATTCATAAAAAAGCGTTATCATTAGTACGTGTTCCATGAAAATTATAGAGTTCATGATACTTGTTATGAAAATCGCTTTAATGTTCAATTCCAGCAAGACATACGTATAGGTTTTAAAGTACTGTGGGTACAATGAAGTCTTCAAAAAAGCTTGGTGGATTGATCTCTTCTGTGCTTGCGATATCAGATTTTCGGTTTTCTTACTTGGACGTATTATCAATGTTTTACATTTTCCAGTAGATAGAATTTCGAAGAATGGTATTGTTTTCACGGAATCTTATTCAAAATAACGTTAACTGGGAAAAGATCGGAAATAGTACGACAAGATCAAGTCCGAATAATAGCGGCAACGTCAATAGAGTTGCTATTGATATCTTACCATATAAAGAGCTGGAAAGGTCATCACCATTTCCCCTCGTGTAAATTCGCGTTGTTGTCTCTCCTACCACGTAGGCATCTCCTGGCTTATCATTGACACTAAAATCCAAAGTTGACACCTCATGCGGTTTACCTGTCACCACTGACTTCGAATCTGGACTCATAGCGTGAGTGATCTCGTAAGTGGTTCGCTCGATCTTTGGTTTTACATCCAGGGTTACTTCAGTCGTTTGCTTCTCCTTCTTCAACACCTCGATATCCCACTTCAAACTGGCAATCTCCTTCTCCAAGGTAACAACCTTGATACGGAGGGTTTTGATCGATTGCTCGCGTTCTTCGATTGCTTGATCGTGGAATTCTTTCTCAACACGAAGATCACGGACTTCTTTTTCCATTTTGACTATGTATTCATGACGGATCAAAAGTTCTCGGTTTGCTTTTTCGAGTTGCTCTTCCAAACTCATTCGGTCTTTGATTGCCTTCTGTAAGTCCAACTCCATTGTATTGATCTTTTGGCGTAAGGCGTACATCTCTTGTGTAACTGTTTCCAGGCCGTTGGTGCTCTGTCGGTAAACGGTTTCGATTTCTGTTAGCTTCTCGGTTACAATTCGTAGTTGGTATTGAAGGTTTTGTTTTTCTGTGCGGAGCGTTTCTTTTTCACTTTCAATCTCGTCGTACTTCTGCTTCAACTCTACCATTTCTTCAGCCAGTCTTGGATCCGCCTTTGTTGCACGTTCTCTGATGATGATCATTTCTTGTTTCAGTCGTTCGATTTCAATCAGGTAGGTCTCCACGCTATTCTTCTTGTTTGCCATGTCTCGTTTTAATTGCTCATTTTCTTTGGTAAGGTCACCCACTTGTTTTCTCAACTTTTCGTTCTGGTTGTCGCGGTCAGAAAGATCTCGCCTGTAAATTTCTGTTGTCTGATGAATTTGGGAAATCTGCTTGGAGAAATCGGAGTTTTGGTTCTCATTTTCATTTTGGATATCTTGCAGGCGCTTTTGAAGATCATCCTTATCTCTATTCGCATCGTTCAACAGGTCTTCTAGTTTCGCACATCGGTTCTTTAGGACTACAAACTGGCTTTCAAGATCATTTCTGCCGTCTTGAGATTGCCTGTCTTTGTTGTCAAGTTCGTTAAGTTTGTCCCGGAGACCTTCAATTTCATATTCTTGATCCTTAATCTTATCTGCTGCGTCTTCCATATTCGCTTCCAACTCTGAAACTTTCTTCTCCTTTTCGACGACTTCGTTTTTCAATGCTCTGATCTTGTCGTTGTTGTTTTTCTGCATCTCATCCAGATCTTGGATTTTCTCGTTTGCGGTTTTGACTTCGTATTCCAAAGCAGAAGCTTTTTTGTGTGCGTCCAGGACTTCTTTCTGCAAATCGTTTTCCCGATCTTGGCTTCGTCTCAATGCCTCTTCTAGGTTTTTAAACTTTTGCGTCGACGCTTGAGCATCCTTTTGATTGTCGGATGTGTGCGTGATGTGGACATCGTATTGTGCTTGAATCTTCACTAGCTGCATTTGAACCTCTTCGTAGTCTTGTTTAAGCGAAGCATTCTCAACTTTGAGTCGTTGGTTTTCATTTTCAAGGTCAGAAAGCTTCTCCATAGCTTCCTCAAGGTCACGTTTAAGTTTTGCACGTTCTGCATTGGATTCTTGTTTTTCTCTATTTAGATCAGAAATCGTTCTTTGCAAGACGAGGATCCTTTCATCCATCTTTCCCTTTTCATCGTTCAGGCTATCGTAGGCGTCTTGCAAGTTGTCGAGTTTCTTCCTTAGATCTGTAGCCTCATTTTGTAGACGGTCCTTCTCGGGTCGAAGGAAGTCTAACTCGGCTGAATCAGGCTCGTTGAACAACAAAGGAGGGGCAGATTCTACCATGACCTCTTGCTGTGGCTGATTATTCATGTTGTCCATCATTTCTTGGATCTGGATATTAGAAGCGGCAAGATCACGCTTAAGTTTTTCGTTTTCATCTTGCAGAACATCATTTTTGGTTTGAAGTTCAACCAACTGCATTTTCAACTTTTGAAGTTGGTTTTGAATATCTCGCTTTTCGTTTTGTAGCTTTACGTTATCCTGTTTTGCTTCGTTCAGTTGTCTTCGCAGTTGCTGGTTGTCCCCGGCTAGTTGCTTGTTATCAGTTTCTAGTCGATTGATGGTGTATTTCATTTCAGCGACGTCACGGGAACTAACGTCCGTTGATGATTGCAAGTCTAGGAGCTTTTTCTGAAGTCTGGCGTTTTCGTTTTTCAGATTTTCGTTTCTGATTTTGTAATCGCCTAAAATTCCTTTTAGCTGCGCAACTTGCTTGATTTCGGCTTGCAAGTCTTCTTCAAGATCTAAAATCTTAGCTTTTGCAGCTTGGAGATTGCGTTGTAATTCATTCTTTGCTTTTGAAAGGTTTTGATTGGCCGTCTCTAAGTTGGCCGCTTTTTTCTCTGCATCAAGAAGATCCTTTTGTTTCTTATCAATGGTTTCTTGGCATCCGTCCAGTGAAGATTCAAGTTGAGCAATCTTTTGATTTGCTTCGATCAGGTCATCCCTTATTTCTTTCAATTTGCCATCATATGCAGCGTTGTAAGCTTCTAGCCTGCTGTTCTTATTCTTGGCTGCGCTCAGGTCTTGCTCAAGTTTTGCGATTTTCTTTTGCCATCCAAGAATGTCTTCTCTGCCGACCTTGCTGCTGTTTTGTAAATCGTTCAGCTGATTTTCAAGATCTGCGATACGCTTGGTCTTCCACTGATTATCATATTCAATGCCATCTTTAAGCCGGTTAAGGTCAGCAACGTTTGTCTCCAATTTCATGTTTTTCTTGCGGAGGTTAGCCAAGTCTCGTTGGGCATCATCGTGATCTCGTTTGACATTATCGTAACTATTTTGCAACTCGTAGATTTTTGTTGATTTTTCTTTTCCTGAATCGACTTGATCTGGTGGAGCTGAGTGTTGTACGTTCTCGGTTGTACGTTTAATCACGTTCATATCATTTGCCATTCTATTTTTTTCGTTGTGAACTGTTTCAAGCTGAATTTTCATTTCCGAATGGTTCTTCTTCATCTTGTCCAACAGGCTTCTTAGACGATCCCTTTCGTCTTCAGCAGCTTCCAACTGCGATTCTAATGTGGAGACTCTTTGATTAAGACCAAGGATCTCCAGCTGCAACTTTTCGATTTCTTTTCTGGCGTCGAAATACGATTTTTTGTAGTCTTCAGCGGAAGCATTTGCAACTTGCAGCTCTTTCTTTAATCTTTTGTTCTCCTGCTCAAGTGACTTTAATTGGAACTGAATATCGGCAATAGTGTTGTCTCTTTCTTGAAGCTTGCTCTGCAGCAAGGTTATATCTTGCTGCGCTTTCTCGTAATCTTCCCTGTAGGAGTGAAGTCGCACTTTCAGAGAGCTAATTTCATCTTCGTATGCATGAACTTGATTTCGTAGCCAGTCAACATCGTTTTCGCGATCTCCAAGATCTTTCCTGTATGCGTCAACGTTGGAGCGATGTTCGGTGACTTGTCTTTCTAAATTAGCATGGACTTCTTTATTGCGGAAGAGTTGTGCCTTGGCCTCATCCAGTTCCCCTCTCAACATCGCTTTCTCCTTCAATGCCTTCTGCAATTCGTTTTGTAGATCAGCTTGCTTACGTTGTGCTGCAATGATATCGTCATTCAATTCGTTGTTCTCTTGCATCAAAGATCTCATCCTCAGGTCCACATCTGAGAATTGTCTTTGCATATTAAACAGTTGCTTCTCAAGGTCATCACGTTTCTTTTGAACGTTGGCAAGGTTGGCTTGCATAAGGTTGTGATCCTCTCGAAGAAGGTGGATTTGTTTCTCCAGCTCTTTCTTTTCCGCTTTGAGGGTTTCGATTATTTTATCTTTATCACGATTATTTTCTCCCTGTTCGAGTTGCAGCTGTAGTTCTTGAAGTTTACGTTCGGTATTCAAGAGATTTTGCTCGTTATTTTTGTCTTTCATAATGACATCTTCATGCTCTTTTTCCAGCTGATATTTCGCTTGTTGCGCTTGTTCAAGTTGCATTCTAAGGTTTGTGTTTTCTCTTTTAAGATCTGAAAATTGCCTTGCTAGTGTTTCCAGTTCTGATTTTGTGGATTCAAAATCATCTTTGAGGGGCTTGAGCTCGCGTTGTGCATCGTACAGCTCCTGTTCGATTTCTTTCTTTCTAGCAAGAAGTTGCTCGTAGATTGCTTCCATTTTCACAATGTAGGCATTCAATTCCAGGAATTTATTCTGAGCTTCTCGCTCTTTGTTTTGACTTTGTCCAAGGTCATTTTCCAGTTCTTCTATTTTCCTTTTCAGAATGCTTGCATCTTCAGCTGGATCCATTCCATCCCATTCATCAGGAGCACTCTCAACATTCTGTACATTCGATACACTGATGATGTTCTCAGACTGGCGGTTTTTCTCGACAGCATCGTCAAAATCAGCATTCAGCTTCTTCAGCTGCTTTTTCAGCTCTTCGTTTTCTTTCTCTACAATAATCTTAGTTTCTGTCAAGGTGTCTATCTGACGATCTTTTTCTTCGTTGTCTGCTTTTAGGCGATCGTATTCGGCTTGCAATTGCGCTAGTTCTTTCTCGCACTTGTTGCATTCGTCACGGTGCCGGCCGGCAGTAGCCTTCAGTTCTTCGATCTTATGATATAAGTTTTCTTTATCTCTTGTTAACTCTTCAATTTGTTGCTCTAAGCCGGCAATTTTAGCAAGGCATTCTTTGACGTCCTTCTGCGCACGGTCTTTGTCTGCAAGTGCCTTTTGCAGTCTTGTTTCCAAATCGGCGACCTGTAATAGATGGAATAAAGAAGCAATTTTTATACAATACTTTATTTAATGATATTTGATACGAACATATTTATTTACTTTTGTCGAAATGACAGTTTTTGCGTGATTTGTTATATTCTATTATATTATTGTCACGTTCGACTGAGGGTGATTACTTCTTAAACGTTCACTAGCCTTTTCGGCAATTCAGTCGGACTGATCTTATCAGTTTACTTCGAGATAAGATGTACAACATACTATATATGCTGGAAATATTATCAAGATTTTAAACATTTTGTCATATATTACCTTTTCTTTAAGATCCAGTATTTCTTGCTGTAAACGACCTTGGTCCGATTTGAGTCGATTATTGTCTTCTTGTAGTTGGTTCATCGTTGCTTTAGTCGTTTCTAGGTGCTTCTCCAAACTCTTTTTGTCTTTCAGTAAGCCTTGAATTTCCTCTTCTTTTTCTTGCAAATCTTTCTGAGCCACGTCGTAGAGCATTTTCGTTTCAACTACTTTATGCTCTGCTTTCAAGAGGTCAGCACGTTGCGCTGCAATTCGTTTGTTTGCATCGTCCAGCTGCTGTTGAAGTGCATTCTTCTCCCTGGTCTCATACTCGTTCTTCACCTCAAGGTCAGAGATCTTATCCGAAGCATCGTTCAAGTCTTGCTTAAGCTTTTGGCAATCGGCATTACTTCTATCCAAGCGGTTCTGCAAGTCAGCTACACGTTTCTCTAGCATTCTATTTTCTTGTGTTAGTTCAATAATCTTTTGTTGAGCTTTCTTGTAATCTGCTTCAAGTTTTCCGAACCTCGTCTTGTTTACTTGGATTTCTGATCTTAGGTTGTTCTCACGTTCCGGCATTCCGCCAGGAGCACTTTCAACATTATCCACGCGCTGTACCGTGATTCCAGAGCTCACTGGAGCTGCTCCTTTCTTCAAGTTGTTGATGTTTACCTCCATCGAATTGATCTTCAAGCTTTTCTCGCGTATTTGATCTTCGTACTTTCGAATGATATCTTGAGCTTTTTGATAAGCCAGGCGAAGCGATTCCAACTCTTTCCTCATTTTTAGAAGGTCAGACTCCAGCTGAGCTTTGCTCTTCCTCAGTTTGTCGATTAATGCATCTTTAGTTTTAATATCTTTCTCAAATTGTTCGTTTTGGCGTTCAAGTGCCCGTACACGGTTCTGCAGGCGAACTATATCTTCACGATCTTTTTTGGCGTTATTTTGAGCATTTGCCAGCTCATTTTTGTAGTAGTCACGGTCCTTACGAGCGTTCTCCAACTGCGATTGAGCTGTTGTAAGCTGGTAGGTTTTTGTGTTTACTTGGTTTTCTAGGTTATCTTGAATTTCACGAAGCTTTTGGACTTCCTTGCTTAAATCTTGAATGCGCTCTTGTTGCTGCTGAATGCGTCGGTCGTCTTCTTCTTTCTCGGCTGTCAAAGCGTCGTTAGTCGACTTTAGCGTCGCCAATTCGCGCTTTAATTCATCCAATTCGTTCTCCAAGGCCTTGACATTACGATTGGCCTCGGCAAGATTCTTTTCTTTCTTTTCTAGCAGATTACTCATCGTGTCGTTTTTCTTTTTTTGTTCAGCTAACTGGCTTTCGAGATTCATGATATCCTCCTTGCATTTCGCGAGGTTTGCGTTTGAGTCATCGAGTTGACGTTGAAGCTTGGCTTTTTGCTTCTGCAACGACTCTAACTGCGATTCCAGCTTAGGAATTCGTCCACGGACGTCGTTTAAATCTTCTTCAGCCTTTTCGCGAAGCTGATTAGCGTTATCTGCTTCTTTCTCGAGATCGTCCGCTTTAGCTTCTGCCAATGTTGCTCGTTCAACTTCTACAGCTTTGTCAGCGGCCAATTGATCGTTCTCCTCCTGCAACTTGTTTATCTTGTCTTGTGCTCTTTGTAAATCTTCTTGAAGATCGTGGACGTCGCGCTTTGTGGTGTTGCATTCGTTTTGTAGTTGCGTTATCTTAGTTTTGAGCTTGTCCACTTCGTTTTGCAACTCTTTGTTTCTTGCGACCTGGTCGTCTAGGTCCTGTTGGGAGGGACCGTCAAACCAGTCATCTGGACTGGATTCTACAACGGTGGCTGTATTCACAGTGATTGCTTGCTCAATATCTATTTGTTCTTTCTGTTTTATAACGTTGTTCAGGTTGTCCACTTCGTCATCACGATCTTTCAGTTGATGTCGTAGCTTATTTCGCTCATCTTCGGTTGTTTCATACGAATTCTTGAAATGATCCAAATCTCCTTTGACATTGTCTAGCTCGTTCTCTTGTTGCACGGTCTTCTCACGCAACATTGTAATCAAGTTGTCGTTATCGCTGAGCTTGTTTTTATGATCGTCAAGTTCGGACTGAACGTCGTTTAGCTGGTTCCTCAAAATGATTGCCTCATCGTTGTTCTTCTTGTTGTTTGTTTGCAAGTCGTTAAAGCGAAGTTCAAATTCGTTCTTCTCCTTCGTTACTCGGTCAAGATCGCGTTCAAGTTTTCCCAATTTCTGTTTCAAGACGGTTACTTGATTCTTGTAATCGTTTGTCTCCCGTTGACTGATGTTCAGTGCTGTTTGCAGCTCTGAGATTTTCTTCAAGAGTTCTTGAATTTCTTTGGCTAAATCATCACGCTCCTTTAATAACAGGTTGTACTCTACTTGTAATTCCTTGTATTTTCGTTCGGCTTCCAGTGCTTTGTCCTGCAAATCTTCATTTTCTTTTCCAAGGACTTCACACTTTGATTGCAAGTCACTGACTTCTTGATACAAAGGATCCAACTTAGCTTCTAAAGCTGCGATTCGCTTTTTCAACTCAGCAATGGTATTGTTCTTGCTTTCGAGTTGATTTTTATGCCATTGCAAATTCTTATTCACTTCGTTGTAGGTTGTTTTCAGGATAGTGTAGTCGTTACTCAATTTGGCATTCTTTGCTTTCAGGTCGGCCGCTTCACTTTCCAGCTGAGCTTTTTGTCGGTTTACATTTTCTAGTTGAGATTGCAGCTTACCGAGTTGCATTCGTGCCTTGGAGACTTCACTGTCAAGCTCGTCCCTTTCTTCTTGCACATTCTGAAGTTGTTGTTTCAAGTCGGCGACTTTTTTTTCGCTATTTGCCAAGCGTTGCTTGTAGTCGTCTCTGTCTCTCTCAGCACCTTGACACTTGGCTTCCAGCTGCTCGACTTGCTCTTTGGCAACAGCCAGGTCTTCTCGGGCGTTTTCTAGATCAGCCTTCGTCTTGGTCAACTCGTCCTCCAGTTTCTTGTTTTTGCTGGTCATCGACAACAGATTTCCTTCTGCTTCAGTAACCCTGGCCTTCAACTTCGGAATTTGAGCTTCCAACACTTTGATGCGATCTTGCGCTTTGCGGTTCATATCTTCGACAGTTGCTAACTTGTTGGTCGTGATGTTGAGATCTTTCTTTAACCCCTCTTTCTCTTGGCGGGTCTGGTTCAGAGCTCCTTCCAAGTCGGTGATGTCGTCCTCGGCTTTCTGTAGATCTCGTTGAAGACCGTCGCGATCTTTTGCCAGCACTTGATTTGCCATTTCGGCCTGAGCGAGTTCTTTCTTCAGCTTCTCGATCTTGTTATCCAACTCGTCGTTATCTGCTTCGAGTCGATCGATTTGAGAAGCCTTCGCTCCGACTTCCTCCTTCAGCGAGTCCGCTAGTTTTTGCTTGTCGAGCACTTCCTTCTGCAGTTGAGCGTTGTTATCTTGACTCCTCTTCAATTGATCTTTAAGATCTTCCAATTGCTGTTTCAAACTGTCACGTTGTTTTTGAAGATTTTGCAGTTGCGACTCGTACTTAGAAATCACCACCTGGTTCGACTTTTCTTGCTTCTGCAAATCTCGCTTCGCCTTGTCGTAGTCTCCTTGGAGTTGATTAACACGGTTTTGCAAGTCATCCAATTCTTTCAGTAAGCCATCTTTCTCCTTGTTGGCCAGCTCGGCGTTGGCTTGCCAGTCTGAAAGTTGGCTGTTGAGGCTATCCAAGTCCCCGTCTGGTGACGATTCGACATTATTAGTTGTACTGACCGTGATCATATCTCTAGACGCCAATTCCATGCGCAAGCGATCGATCTCTTTTTGCAGTGCGTTCTTGTCTGCTTTCAATTTATCGATGGTTCCATTCTTGTTCTTAAGCTCCTTCTGCAGACCATCATTTTCGAACTGCTTCTCTGTCAGGTTCCTCTGAGATCTAATAAGGTCGTCTTGGAATCGCTTCGCATCTCCCCTCGCAGTCTTCACTTGATCTTGTAGCGAGTTCTTTTGCCGCAGTAGATTCTCAATGTCCTGACGAAGTTTTTCTACCTACAGTTTCAATATGTAATATTTCAGCGAACAGTACTTGTTAATTTTTGTATCATTTGGTCTCAGCAACTTTAGATTTTGCATGTTTAGTCGCAATCTCAAATTTTGCAGTCTTAAAATTCAAGGCATACTCTACGGTCCTTCTATAAATATTAACTTTGTTTATAATATAACATTCAAAGAATGGACTTTGAAGCTACACGATATGGTGTGGAGTTTTCTCTGCTATTCTGCTTTAAAGCGAAAGGAAGTTATCGAAACACAATCGGGGGTTAAGGCGGTTTTCCACTACGCGACTTTGTTCGAATCTAGCAACATCATTGGCTTGCTTTCGACTTTTTCGCGGAAAATTATTTTGCGAGCCAATCACGTTTGCTGTATTTACTTTTCGCTCGAAAAATTCCGCCTAGTGGAAAACAGGCTTTACAATAACATGGAATGTACAAGTAGCCGCTTGTTGTTACGACGATCGCTTGTTGTTCTTCTCCACTATGGGACTACAGCGGTACACAATAGCTTAATAAACTTCAGAACACAATCTGGGGTTACAAGAACATGAAATGTACAAGTAGCCGCTTGTTGTTACGACGACCGCTTGTTGTTCTCCACTATGGGACTACTGCGGTACACAATTGCTTAATAAACTTCAGAAGTTTCAAAATCGTGCGGCGAGAATAATTGCCGGCGTAAGTTACGAAATTGATTCGGCTGTCATTCTTGAATCTCTTTGTTGGTAAACTCTTGAAAGCACAAGGCAGAAGTTGAAATCTGTTCTTCTGTTCAAAATTTTAAATGATTATACTGCTCCCAACCTGAAACAGTCATTGTTTGGGAGTAGCATAAGAAAAGCATACTATTCCTTGAGAAATAGAAATACTGATATGTCTCTCCCAAAACCGAGAAGGGAATTTCTAAAGAAAGGCTTCAAATATAGTGGGACAAAGCTTTGGAACAGCCTTTCTCGAAAGCAAAAGACGCACAATTTATTCATACTTTTAAAGCACTTGTTAAAGTTTAACTCCATTAGTGCTGATATCTTGGGCGCACCTCATGTGTTTCTGTACATAGCCCTTTTTTGTTCCTGGAAATATGTTTTATATTATTTGTTATTAGTTATTTATTATTTATCAGTTTGACGCCCCTCATGAAAATCAACGCACGTTGATGACGCTAGCGTCTCGAAATAAAGTGTTACAGTACAATACAATACATTTTGTATATATGCACCAATATTTAAAAAAGTCGTACAAAGTGTTTCATCAGCTCTTACACTCTCTTTTTCGACTCGAAAATCTGATCAAATTAACGCTGCGGCTCGAGTGCAAGAACATTATTCTTTTAGTTCTTAAAAGCCAAACTTTGTCAATCAGCCTTTTATATATAATTGTACCGCATATTGGATTAAGAATGTGCTGTTCTCACACGACTGCATGTTGAAAGCTTGATTTGCGTGCGTGCGAAGTGCCTTGTGGGCAGAACGTTAATTGACCGTATAGTTCCAGACTCCGCTCTGAACTTTGCTCGCTAATCCTTGGATCTGCTCTGCCTTTACAATGGGTTAAAACATTCTTTAGAAAAACCTACATTATATTTTGTGCATTTCATTTATTTTTTAGACAATGCGTGGTGGCTTTGTATTCGTTTCTAGAACGCGCGCTTAGCAAGATTGCTTGTACTTCCCGTGGCACGCTTAGTTAAACCCGGTTCTTTTCACTTGCAACGCAAGCAGAAGCAAGGAATTTTCCTGTGAAAATTGCAAAAATAACCTGGGAATAAATGGTTTTTTTAAAACTTTCTTCTGCGTTGTCTTGGCTTATGCTTGGGCTCATACGCTTATATCAATGGGTCTTCGCACACTTCATTGCGTTTCTTTGATGACAAACGTCATCTGAATATTTTATTTACACACGAGGCAGACGTGCGTCAACAACTCCATTGAACGGTCGCCATTTCTGATGTTTTGCCAATTAATTAAAAAGAAAACATTATCTAGTCAGTTTTTTGCTTCAAAAAGCAAAATGGCACTGTACAAGATCAAGGAGAGCAAAAATTAACATACATTGCGGACATTGAAGTCTTTTGAGTTTCCTTGTTTGTAACCATATAATAATAGCCTAAGCTCGCGATTTGTTCAACTATAATTTTTCAAATCAAGACCACATGGCAAGTAACCACTTAAACAATTCAGCATTTATTGTAGCTAAGCCTCAAAACGAAGAGTTAAGTGAACAATTTTTCGCCAACAAGACCTGACATAGCTTCTTGATACTGCCGTTGAGATTGAACTTATTTTCATGCCGCAACTGTTTTATCCAACTTCGAGTGCATGGTATTATAAATGCTTGAATTTGAATTGCGAAGTGTAACTAAAAAATCTACTCTGTTTAATTCCTTGTAACAATGTAATAATCATTAAACTTAATGAAAATGAAATTAATAGAGCTAAGGACGTGTGACAAAATCTCAGAGAAACTTTTAATTAACATGGTTGACCAATTCATTGCTGTAAATTATAGCAAGTATAGATTATTCGTGAACCCATGTCATAACGAGAACACAACCGATATCAGTTGAGTTGCAACCTAGGTCCTAGCTAGCCCAAGGCTAGCACTTATTTGAAAAGGAGTGTACTCTGTTGTACAGACCCCGTGAAGTCCGTTCTGAGCATGTACTCTGCGTTTAAACAAAGTGATTCCATAACGTACGCAATATCTGTTCCACCGAGACCATGAGCAGCCTTATTCGGGCGTCCTGCGCAGCCACCATGATGGTAACATTTTAGTACGGTAAATATATTTGAACTACAGTCAGCCATGTAAATTGCCAGGACGCTGCCATAATTATTATAGCATGTTGTGGTGTCAATATAAGAGAAAAATTACGACCGTCAGGTCCCCATCTCTAGTTTGCTATGCGCCAAATTATTGCACAGGACATTGTTACCATGTCAGCCAGAACGATCAGATGTTTCCCTATATAAAGGTAACGACCCAGCTGGACATTGTTTGTGGCAATTTAAATACAGTCTACGAATTGTGCCTGCTTACGCAATGTTTGTAAAAGCACGGCATTTCAATTAAAGCTCTTGATATTGGCTTTAGCGAATTTGCAAGTTTATAACTGTATAAAGGCTTTTACATGCCTATTAAACTTCATTGTGATATTGTTGTAGCTGTTTTAAGTTCAGCAACTTTCTGCGGACGACAATCGTCTAAATTCCTTTCCTTTTGCATCTCAGAGCTTGTATCGGTTTGGAAGATTTATAGAAGTTTCTTATTTCCATTCGCATCACTGCACGTGTCCTAGAATGCATGATTCTTGTTTTGATTTTTTGTCTCTATGCAGTGCCGTGTTGCTTAAGGCACCAGGTCTTTCTCGTAGAAACTAGTTACACGTACTACTCTCATATGGCCTGCAATAATATTGACTGCGAATAAGTATGAAAAGACGAACCTACCTGATTCTCCGAATTAAGCGCTCGTGCGTATGGTATTTTAATAGGATTGAAAAAGTTTTAATCATTAGTTGTTTATTGCACGAGTTTGAAATATTGTGCAATTGTAGAATTACATAATCGTTATTTTACATACTATATGCGAGAAACTACATTTTTTCTGCATCACGCAAGAATGCCATCCTTAGCTAATCATAGCGCAGCTACACTTGTCTGATATCTGAATGAATGCTTTTGTATCCCTCTATTTGAAAACATCGGAACATGAAACAATTACAATGTCCAAAC
Source organism: Phenganax marumi (assembly GCA_025400095.1). Taxonomy (NCBI): domain Eukaryota; kingdom Metazoa; phylum Cnidaria; class Anthozoa; order Malacalcyonacea; family Clavulariidae; genus Phenganax; species Phenganax marumi. Next base: position 13,379 of record JAODVM010188043.1, read on the forward strand.
TTTGCGAATGATTTAATTTTTACGATTGCAGAAGCGAGATTTTTTGTGGATAATAATAATAATAATTTGAAATTTACACAGCACTTAAACTATATAAAATATTCAAAAGCGCTTTACAACGATTAGGTAATTATTTACAATGCATACAGCTGAAGGTTAAGAGTATATATAGTTCAAATAAATAATAATATCCATAAAACCTAAAAAGTAGAATCGAGGGCTTTCGAAGGAAATTCTTTAATTGAGATTTAAACAGTCAACCATCTTATGGATGCTACAATAAGGAGTACATGCAAACGAGTTTGCATGCAAACCACTTCTCTTCTCCAGGGCACATTTACGCTAATGGAAACTCCACAAAAAAGATATTCGTTGAATTATCTCGTGTATATTGTTTGCAAGACTAGTTTACTTTCGTTTTGATTGTATTCACTGCCACTATAAACCCATAGCGAATGATGACGAATACTTGATGCCTAGAGCTGTAATTGTACAATTATACTGTATACTTATTATCACTACCACACTTTAGTTATCTTTTGCATTGCGT
>JAODVM010188154.1:0-13925 GCA_025400095.1 Phenganax marumi
GTCCCGGGGCGAGATCCGACCCGAGTGACTCGCCTCTATAGACAGGGACACTCGCTTAGCCGGGACATAATATTGTCTCGGGTTCATGTGAACAGGGTCTAAGAATCAAGTATTTGGCGCACAGTAGCCATGCAGGAATTCAATTATCGTTATTATATATATACCTTTAAAAAAGATTTGTGTATTGATCCATGAGAAATTAAGAATGCGAAAAAAATGCGCGAGAAAGCACAAGTCCTCGTGAACACCCCTGCGAACTACGGCACTTTACTTTCCGATCGCCTACTGTCTACTGTGCATCACTAGGCACGTGGGTACCAGTCCACGAATGTCACGATTAGATTGTTAGATGTGATAGGGGAGGTTAATCATGAGTTGATTTCACATCACCACCCATATCAAAAGATTGGCTCAATATAACGTCGCATATTAAGTTGCAGTTGATAGTTTATATTTGTTATTTTCCTACATGCATCGCTTTTTATTTTCACAGAGGATGAGAATGAATGTAATACCCCAAATATTTGCGGCGATAACGCAGAGTGTAAAAACTATGCGGGAACATACTCATGCCCTTGTCTTCCTGGTTATAGCGGAACGCCCTGTGCAGGTAGTATATATGCATTATGCAGCTGGTAAAAAACGGATTTTATTTTGGAAAACAAAACATATTTTTCAATGTGGGACAAGAACTCGTCAGGATTTCAACTTAGCCGACGTTTGATTCAATAACACGATGATCTACTGTAGATCTCGATGTCATTGATTAGCAATGTGATTTTATAATTTATAATATATCCTGCGCTGCTCTTTCATTTCACATTTAGCTTGCGGATGCTTTCCAATACAATTTCATCTTAGACCTCGTTTAGGCGGTGTTAAATTAACTTTATGTTCATTTAATTATTTTTCTTGATTATCTTTACGTTTACTTTCAAGCGCCGTATCCACAAACTTTCTTCCACAAACTGCGCATATTTAGCAAATTAGTTGAAAGGTTCATCTTGTACCGTATCTTGCGTAGCGTGCGGCACAGACGCTAGCAGACAAGAAAATACAGCGCGTGTAAAGTGGTGGGCATTTCTGGAGCATATTGCATTATCCATGCGATACTTTGCTATTGCTTTTTTCAGATATAAACGAATGTCACGTGCATGGCTCAAATTTATGCCACAAGGCTGCTAATTGTTCAAACACGGCAGGAGGTTACTCATGTCATTGTTTGCAGGGATACGTGGGAGATGGTCGCAGCTGTACAAGTTAGTGGTTAACTGTAATTATCTATATGGCTTTTGCTTGTTTTAATTACCAGCTTTGGTGTGAATTTGTTACGAAATTATTGCTTTCCAATTACAGTAAACCCTCCAAGCCAGGATTTTCGAATTTCTGGTAGCATTTCGTAGTAAATTTTTCCTGACTATAATCGCGTAATTTTAGAGGGAACTAAAAATTTGTATCAAAATTTTTGTACCAACCGTTATATCACTAGGCACTAACTATTGAGATTTTTGGGCAAAATTATGAGTTATAATTCGTATAATTTACTCCAATATTTTGACGCGTGGACTAGAGTTTAGTTGTTTCACTGTTTGAATAAAGCAGATGCAATTCACTTTTGAAGCACGGTTGATGTTCTTAACTTTAGATATAGACGAGTGTACTCTTAATCAAAATAATTGCGATGACTCGCTGCGTGCTACATGTGTGGACACCGTGGGAAGCTACTCTTGCTTGTGTAAGTCAGGCTTCACTGGGGATGGACGGACTTGTACAGGCATGTATGGTCTTTTTTCATTGTAAATATGTTTTCAAAGATTGCTGTAAAGCGACATGATGCCATATTTTGTTATCATCATTTTCATAATTTTATACTTTTATACAGGATTTGGTGATTACGAGTAGAATTTTAATTAAGCACGTTTTGACAATTTGAATTTTTCTTACAGACATTGACGAATGTGAAACTGGTTTGCATAAATGTTCTGAGCTTGAGAAATGCCGTAATGATGCTGGAACATATACCTGCTTATGTAGACCTGGCTATAGATCTGATGGATCCACCTGTAGAGGTTTCTGTCATTTTATTATTATGATTTCTTTTACCAACTAAATGTTTTACTTGGCTGCATCTTTGCACTCTATAAAACAAATGACTGTTTGCCCTTTCCTTTTCTTAGCACGAATATTTTAAATAACAATTTTCTACAATTTGTTTGTTAGCGCAGTCAAATTCACAAATGTGTTTTTTCTGACTATATGTGTGAGAACGTCCATACTGCTTAGTTCGAAGTTGAAATAAGTCGGCGACGATGGAGAGTTATATAACGATATAAAGCTTGATTCTCATCTGCCGCCGATGATCGGCGACGTTCATTGTCCTTGGTCACTGACGCTTAAACTCTTTTGTCTAGCTCCAATCATTTTCTCCTCTAATGATCAAACACAAAGAGGGCCGCCGATCGGCAATATATGAGTAGGGAGTTTACGATTTGCGACGCGACAAGTACGACGACGCGTCCGATAAACTAAGAAACTTTCCATGCAGAACAAAAAAATGAATAATTTGGAATCCCAGAGCTAGTCTCAACAGCGCCAGTACGACGCCAACCATAGCCTTTCCACGGCGTCGGAGCGCCGTGAAACCTTGTTGCGACGTAAGAGGAGTCAGATAAATTCATTCTTGCAGCAACACCGCGCAGTGTTTTTTCAAGTTTATTTGTTTTTCAGGCTACTTGAAAGAATTCCAGTGTGTAGCTAAGTAATAAACTTCCTTAGCGTCCACTCCTTCATTGAAATTGAGATTGCGTCGTTGCGTTCGCCGCGTCGTCGATCGTAAACTCCCTAATACTAAGTGCAGGTAGCAGCAGTATTTGTGACTTCCATCATCTTGAAAATTGGGCACTGCTCCATCTAACCATCTTACTGGAGCTTAGATACGAAGCTGGACACAACTCTGAATGCAATATTGACAGCCATCGGTCTTTGGAAATCATGCAGTACCGGAGAAAGTCTACCTGTGCATAATTTATAAATCCGTGCTAGGCAACTTCTACTTGACAACAATCCAGTAACGAAAAATAATTGGATGTGATGTTTGTGTTGTTTCAGAACTATATACGAAATCAAGATAACAAAACATGTTATAACCTAGTTTTGCAAACTTTGCAATTCTTGGATGTTATCTGTGGCAGTACCTCGGGAAGTCTGGGATTGGTTGGTCTGTATATCAATGAAGATAATGTAGAGTTGATTAACCAGTGCTTGGAGAGTTTGACTGAGTATTGTCAAGGACCTTGTCCTGAAAATCAGGTACGCGGTACTTTGATAATCTCTGTTGGTAGTAGAATAACTATGTTTATTGTTTAAACAGCGCAGCTCCAGAATTTTTGTGGATTTTTATTCACGAGCAGTATCAGTTAAAGCTTGGTCTATTTAAGAAGTAGGAAACACGGAGAAAGTGTTTCTGTTTCCTTCATTTATGCAGCTTTTAAAACATCAGTAAAAAGACGTTATGTGTATCGTGCACACGTTGCATTGCAACAAAAGAGCAACGGATTTCACAACTCTTCAAACCATAACTTTACTACAACCATGGTTAATATATTGCTCAGAAACGAGAGGACGACGTCTTTGCGGGTTTATATTTCTGAGTTGATATTTATGATTTTTACTAAACAACACTATTTAGATTTTGCCACAGAGCACGACCTTGACTTAGTCAACTACATTGACCAACAACATTAATCCATTGAAACCATAATTAATATGCTCCCAAAACCCGTTGTTTTCGTCTAAGAGCTGGAGCTGATATTCACCGAGATTAATTTTACAAGTATGCTAAATGTTTGTGTGCAAATTATTGTGTTTTAGAATGACATAGCATTGCATGATTCAAATGGTGTTGATATCATTTCTGCTTTGGTTCTAAACGACATCAATCCTTTAGCGAAACAAAGAATGGATCTAGTATTAGAACTCAAGGTAAAATAGTACATAAATATATTTAGTTTTAACACGAACGCAAAATGTTTTGGAGAAGTGCTCGGTTTACCGAAAACGAAGCCCAGAAATTGAAAAAGGACAAGTTTTATTGCACGAAAACGTAAACTTCTATTTTTGCCGTTAGCGGCTTAATTTGTATCTATCGGTTTTAACTTGAAACCGATTTTAACTAGACGATTGCTCGGCGTCTGCGAAGACCGTGGCGAAGGGTGATTGCTAGCCAACCCCCCACCCCCATCCCCATTCTTTCCTTTTCAATACTAATTGCCTGCAAGCTTGAGATTTTTTGGTGGGAACAAAGACGTGGGCAAGCAGGTTAATTTTGATGTCAACGAAAACGCCTGCGGATCGGTGTTGTAATACCAAAGGAATTATTATTCCTGCACAAATGTTCACTTAAAAATACCATTGAAACCTTGCATTTTGACTGTACTGCGATTGTGTTTGAAGTTGCAATACGATTATAGATAACCTTTAGACCTACTTAAATTGCCCAATCTTTTGGACACATTTGTTAGGGAAGACAATAATAACATTCCCTTAGATTGTCCACTTTGAATAGTCTAACTTGTAATTGTTGACAGTACCTTAATAACGCCCTTTCTAAGGCAAAACTGTCAGATTTTCACTTCAGTTCGCAAGCCTGGTTAACTTTAGATTTAACTGTGTTTTAACGGTCTAAACCTGGTTTGCGACTCAAGAGAGTTGCTGTTATTAATGGAGTACATATACATCATCACGATACTTAATACAATCGTACTTTGGCAGGTAGAATTAGTGTCCCTACCTAATGAATCTTGCATATTTTAATCTAGAATAACGCCTGCAAAACGTTACTGGCTATTTTGGAAAGTAGAAATGATTGTGAGAATGCTGAAAGAATTATGTATAGCTTGAGTCCGAAGCAACTGGTAAGTTGCACACATCGTGAGAGTTTTAGCAATTGACCGTAATAAAAAGATGGCGGCATGTCGATTTTACCGGAATCCTTTGCGCAGCTAATTTTTATACGCAACAAAAATACTAGAATTCAATGCGTTGAAGTCAGCAGCTTTGTCAAGCAAAAGACTAATCATCTGTAGTTTGATGCCGTTCTGGTAAATTTCATCAACTGCCGCTACAAACGATTTAGGTCCACAAATGTTTCTGGTAATATCTACAAGCCGCCATTTTTTTTTTATTACGGTCCATTATTAGCTGAGGCTGATTAGTGTATCCAGAAATATTCAGAGCCGGGGAAATATGGAATTCCTTTTGTGACACAAATAAATGAATAAAAACAACAACAAAAAATTCAAAAGCAATGGAATTTATTTGCAATGTTTTGTGGAAACTGCCAGGTAAAACGATCGGCAGGCTGTGGACCAGTGAGAAAACGAGTAATCCTGTTTGGACGCACTTAAGAAAAGGCCTGCAAAGACTACGTACCTCCGCCATTGTTTAGTATTCCGCTGAGTACTTGTCGTGAAGTAAATCTGTTTCGGTTTTCTTTTCACGATTGCCACTAATTACACCGTTCAGTTGCATATCACCAAGAGGGCGCTCCTACATCTGTTCACTACATTACATAAGCGAACAAAAGTTTTGGCGTTTTTTGGAGAACCGAAACACAGCAAAGTTATAAAAAAGTTAAGGCCATTTTCCATTGCGACCCGCTTTGGCTGCGCGAGCAATGCAGACATTTCATTGTAGTAGATTAATATAGCTAAGAACCTCGTGTTTGAATATGTCCGCCCCGCTTGGGCGGGCGAAGCGACAGGAGTGCCAAGTAGCCCTTGAGGTATAGTAATTAGCTACATGTCCATTAGCTGTATTGTGCGAAAACTTGAGTATTCAACATTTGAATTGTTTCTTCTGTCTTTCAGGTGGAGTCTTGCAAGAAGGCTTACGATCACGTGGGGTTCAATAACAACAATGAATTTGATAGCAATATTTCACCTCTTGAAGTTGGACACAATCTGTACATCTTAGCTCATCAGGTACGTGTATATTCATATTAGTCATATAAGATTCTGTCGGAAGGCTAGTTTATTGTTTGTGTGCAGCTACAGAAATATTTCAACTTAAAAGTCATTTGGGAGTGTACTTGGGTGCGTCCCTATTTGGCACAATTTGGTTAGCCTTTCATTGTGAGTATACGTGCAGTGTTGTCTTCACTACGTTTGTCAAGCAAAGCTTAGTCTTGTTGGGAATGGAACGTGTCCGCTACCGGTTCCAATATTTGGATCCAAACGTATTACAAGGGCAGTTGTACTGAGAAACTGTAGACCTAGTAATATTTTGAAACTCATGCATGGCTATAGACGTTCATTTTCCTCCATTGTATCGTACGTTTGTGGGGAGTATTTGTGTCTAGAAAAAGAATTTTGTTAAGAGACAAGTTACAATAAAAATATCGATTTCTTTTAGCTTTCTCGACACAGCAAAGATTTGGCTCAACTTCTTAAGTCTTCGTCCAGCCCTGAAGAAGAGAGCCAAGAGGAGACAATTGGCGCTCTAGAGTATTACTCCAAACACACTGCACAGATTGAGGTATAAATGTACTTTCTTTAAAAAATCATGAATTAAACTGCATATTTTATTGTAATCTAGTAGTATAAATTATGATTATCCATATATGCGCGCATGATAACGATACGTCCGTGTTTCAGTTGCATAATCATAGTCACTAATGTCTGTATTTTAAGTATTTTCACACATTCATGTTATACGTGTTGTAATCATTAGTCGTAAAGCCCGGGTTTCTTCTTGGAAAGAGAAGGAAATCGATCCTACCTGGTCACGTTTCCTTCATATAATGATGGTGTTTATTTTGATTAAATTTGTGTACAGTATCATTACTAGTATGTGCAAAAATAAGATAATGATTAACTTCATATACTTCTTGATTTTTTGTCTTTCTTTCCTTTAAAATTTTCTATCATAGATCGTTCGCTCGGATAGATTGATAGAACAGATTGTTTACCCAGTTCCTCAGATTTGTGAGTTCTTGACTGAGTGCAGTAAACTTCATGTTTTCAAGACAACAGAACGAGATGAACATGGTAGCAAGGTAAACCTTAAAGGGAAATTGCAATAAAAATTTAGTTTGTTGTGTTGGAATGATCGTTTGCAAGTAAGTAGAAGCTGTTTTACAGTTTCACATCTTGCTTACTTATTGAGTTATCTTGACTGAAGTCTATGAGATATCCGCCATCTTGAAGTAATGTGGGTATGGGGATGGTTGTTCGAAAGTTGGAGAGCGCTACCCACGTACTGGATAATGAATATTTCAACGTTCATAAAATCGGACAAAAAATGCCGAAACTTCCCTTTTGGTAAACGCTAAATATAGTAGAAAGTTTAATCTGTCGGTATAAACCGCAATATAACTTTATGTTTCACGATCAATGGAAGATTTTACGAAGGTTACAAAACATCACTATCCAGTGGATAGCGCTATCCAACTTTCCAACAACCGGCCTCTGCATGATACGTCACAGTGGGGGTCATGCGATATTTTTATCCTGACGGCTAGAAATCATAGTGGTGCAAAAACTCCGTCTGTAGAAACACGATCTAATACAAAATTCAAGCAAAATACATTATCTAGCTTTCGAATTTTTTGCTCGATGACGTAGAGTACTTTAAAAGGCTAGCCCTGTTGTAGAAGTCATCAAAATTACAGTTAATGCAGTTGAAATGAGTCCAAGATAGCGGACATCTCATACCTTTCAGTCAAAAGAATTCAAGAAATAAGCAAGAAATGTACAAGTTTCTATTTTGTTTTGTACAGGTTTCTAAATTTGGAAAGATCTTTCCAATAAGACAAACTTTATGTATTTCGCCACTTCCCTTTAATTAAAATTGCGTTTTACGTCCAGACCAAGGATTCCAAGCTCATTGCTTCCAAATTGCACCACGTATTCCGCTCCACATGAGCGAGTAGTAGCTAACCTGGGTACTAGGTTATGTCTGATCACACCATGCATTGTTGTGGTCAAATCAATGAACATGTATTATATACTATGTACACATAGTTTTCTTGTATTTCCAGGTGCCCGACTTTTTCTCGAGAAGTGATGATTTATTTAATGAAATGATCTGGCAAAAGAAGCTTCGAGGTAAAAAAAAGTTGGAAAAATTGCGTTTAGGAACAATCTTAACAAAAAAACGCAACTGGATTGTGGTCTGATGTATTATCTGCTCCATCAATTGAGCTGGAGCTGGTTTATCGCTATTGTAATGAAAAATAGCCATGTATGAGCTGCAATCGTACTTTGTGATGTTGCTACACTATTGTAATTTGAAACCTCTGTTTGTAGTGGTTATTATTTGTATAGCGCTGAATCTTTATGAATATAATCTAAATCGCTTTACAGTTCTTCGTGAGCATACTATGTATATATATATATATTGTACATTTAAACTATGTTATTTTTTCTTACAACAATTGAATTATTAGTTCCCTAAACTACTTAAACTAGTCCATCCCGTCAGTTCTACCTGTAGGAGGAAACCGAAGTGCTAGAGAAAAACCTACGACTTGCGGCAGAGTAGTTGACGAACTATAAGAAAGTCAAGTCCGCGCTAAGGGTCGAACCCACAACCTCATCGATGAAAGGCGCTTATCTCAGTGGTGGGGTATTTTTTCTGACTTGTTGTCATGCTGTCTCTATGTAGAAAACAAAATGTTGTTTTGGGTGAGCAATCAGATGCTGCTATGGGAGCGTGTATCTATGAATTCAGCTGTGTTAATCAATGTCTTGGTGGCGCTGTTTTATCCTTTCTCTGGAGCAGAGCAAGGTATTGATTAACAATGAAATAATTGTACAATGAAAAAAAATGTTTCTGATGTGTACCAAACTTCTTATCGAATGTACTAAAATCCATAGTAGCACCATTCAATATTTTGATTGATGCATGGTTTTTTGCACCTTTCACGTATACAATATCGCAGTATGTTTTGTACCTGCTTGCTTGCAATTTCGCCGCAATAACTTCTACATGCAAGACATAGCCTTGCGGTGGTGTTTTACAATTTTTTTCAGCGCTGTCTTTTCATGATTATGATTTTAGTTATTGATTTTCGTCTTTCGTTGTTGGTGTGGGTCGCTATGTTTATTTCGTTGGCACTTATCATTGTTTTTCCTCGTCCTTCTGGAGTCAGAACATTCATATTTACCGTCATTGTTCGTTTGTTCTTTTCAATTGGCCTTGAAGCAACTCTTCTACTTCTGGGAGTCGTAAACGTAAGTTTCATTGTTGTACTTTCACCGTAGTAGTAGTTTGATTAAAGTTTTGAGGTCAGTTTAGTCATGGTGTGAAGCGTTAACTCTTGAAGTAAAGATCTTTCTTGCTTTGTCTTATTCTGCACTGCATTGTTTATCAAGAATGTTTATCAAGAATGGAAAATGTATATTGCTGGTGTCGACGTACTTGGAAACTCAATCGATTCTATATAGGATGCATTTAGGATCAGAGATGAGATATAGTGTAGTGTTGGAGCCTTGTCAAAAAGAATATCAATTGAATAATCGAAAACTTGATCTTCATGGATTCTTGGATATAAAAGGCTACCAAATTTTTGATGCTGAGACTAGAGAGCAAAGAAAAAAAGAAAACTAATTTGCATCTCGCATTTTTACCTGTCGTTTTCGAAATATTTGCCAGCGCTCTAAATCCATGAAGGTGAAGCGTTTTCAGTAAGAAGACAATGATGTCATTGAAAGCAGTTGATTATGTTCTGATTGCTGTTAAATGTCTGTCTTTGAGCGACGTATAGCTAATATAGCTGTCCAGAGAGCGACCCTCGACACGAGAAGTAACAAAATTTCCTCAAAAAATGGACAGCAAATGTTTGTTACAAAAGCAGTAAATAAGAACTTAAGCGACATTCTTTCATATCATACGCAATTTTGTGGTAGTAGCTTGGGTAAAAGAACTTGCTATTAACATGTTTTTTTTTGTCTTTAGCTGCTGGCGAAAGGTGTATTTCTTGTTGGTTTCATTGGCAATAAGGGAATGTTTCAACATGGGCTCTCTAAAATAATAGCAGACAAAGACCTACTCTTTCATCTTGGTTATTTTGGATTTTGTGTTTTAGGATTTTGTTTTAATGAACTGTTTTATAGCTTGCTAGTAAGTACAAATAGTTGTTCGTGGAAATTATCGAAATTTTTTTGCCAGTCTTGTTTTGTTTTTGTGCTTATTATATGTACTACTTGCTCTGATTTATTTGTTTCTAGTTATTAGACGTTGTTCTCCGTGAAGAAACTTTGATCAATGTCGTCCGAAGCGTTACAAGGAATGGTCGTTCTATCATTCTTACGGCTTTACTCGCTCTTATTCTTGTGTACTTATTCTCTATCGTTGGATTCTTGTTTTTGAAAGATGATTTCTTGGTTGAAGCCGAGCCACGTATGCCACGAGTCACTGCAGGTGAACAAATAGTTAGACATTGTGTTACTGCCCTTTGGAATTTTATATTAACCGGTGTCGGTGTCGTTAATAATTATCACTGATGTTTGCGCATTCTCCATGATATAATTTTGGCTATGTTGCTGAAGTCAGAACTGCAACGATCAATCTCCTTTCTGAATCGAACCCAGTATGGCGCTAATGATATAAGTTATAAACCATCTAGAGTCAACTGGTTTCATTATTATGCAGATGAGTCAAGTGGATCGTGTTCGTCTTCAACGTCTTGGGCAAATCGTTATTCTCCACTGCAAAACAATGATAATGATGTAGCGGACTCAGTGAAAGAGCATGCGTGTGAAACTTTGGCGTTGTGTATTCTTACCACCTTAAATAAAGGATTGCGTAATGGTGGAGGCATTGGTGATGTGCTGCGTCCACCGTCACTGAGAGTGAGTATTTGTGTTAAATGACAAGTTTTTACGGGGTGCGACTTTTTTATTTCATTTCGGGTCTTTACATATGGCGCCATGAAAGCCAGCTTTCCACTTCAACCGTGTCGTAGCGTATTTCTTTGCTTTAAAGTCATTAGTTATGTTCTGGTACTCACCAAACAAAGAGATATATTATGTTATGCTACGTTACACCACGGTACTAATGACTTTAGAAAAAAGAAATACGCCACAGTATTACCAACTTTACCCGCGATCGTATATCGACCAACCTTGATTGAGCATCAACCTACGTTACCCACGGTTTTACCTACGGTCTTTTCGGTGCAATCTTTGCGGCCAATCAATTTTACGGTATTTTTGGACCAGGAACTGGTCCCCAATCCCTGCTAATCTTCTTGTTCTAGTCCTTCTTCTTGTTCTTGTTGGGAGGCGACGCTCTTCGAAAAAAGCCTAAGGCTTTCTCATTTCTAGTCCAATCGTCGTGAAATTTGACACAATGATGTAAAATTATATTACTCATCGATTGACGGGGTTCGATTTTTGAACCCCGAATTTTACAACCAAATCTTTGCTGTAAGTATACAATAATTATCATGCATCATTAATATTCACAGAAAAATGCATGCTGTATGGTGTAAGCTGTTGCAATTACGCGGATACGACAAACAAAAGGCATTATACACTTTTACGTCGTAAGTAGTTAATGAGAGTTTCTACGCAAAGCCGTGAATTCAACACAAGTTGTTGCTACATGAATAAGTAGCTAACTTTAATTTGAAAGGGTCGAAGTTTTGTACACCCTGTGTAGACGTTTAGTATGTGTAGACGCCCAGTTCTCGTACTTGTTTTGACATCTCACTGCGTTCAGTCACAACGTATGCCTTTTTAAAAATAATATCGCTAGTTTTTCGATAAATATTGGCGTTTTTGTGCATGCCATTTAGCGATCAATCTGAGATCGATCTCAGACCACCATTTTAAGCGGGCTGACTGAGGTCGATCTGAGGTCGACCTCAAATTTTTAACGACGGTTCACACTGAGCACGCGTCACGACTAGTGTGAAAAGGGCCTTTGAAAACAAAGGAGGTAGACAAAAACAATGCGGAAAGAATTTTTTACTGCATTGTGTTTTATTCTGTCTCTGTCTTTGGGTTCTTAAGCTTGTGTTTATATCAATCTTCAGTCGCACGTTTCATTGCGTTTCTTTGTTTTACCTTTCGTCTTGCCTACTTATGCTGCAAGTGAAAACCAGGCTTAAGACACTTAAGCCTGGTTCTCATATGCCTGCGGTACGCTGCCGGGCTATTTTCACTAGCAGTTGAACCAAATAATTCACAAAAGAATGTGTGCATCAACAAGTATGAACAATCATAACGCAGGCATGTGTGAACAAGGCTTTTACATTGTCGATGATCCTTGGTGAACGACTCCTTTGTCAATGGGTCTATTGCATGACGGGAAAAATTTGATTCACACAAAACGAAGGAAGTAGAACACGACAGCTCAAAAAAAGAATCATGTATTAGTAAAACTGTAAAGTTTCGTTGCAAAATGTTGTAAAAGGTGAAAAGTGTGACCATGCGAAGGTCGCAAATTTTGTATCTTTTTGTATTACACTGCCGGAATTGATAACTTTTTATGAACTCCGTGAATTCAGTAGCTTTTCAGATTAAATGCAATCACCCAAATATACACGACGACCTAAAAAGGTTGAAGGCGCTGTTCTACGGTTTGAATTTTCGTGCTTGTTTTTTCGCAAAGGCAATGCGGGACAAGCTGCATCAACCATTGCAAAATTTGGAGGCAGGGGTAAGATACTATTTTTCGGCCAAACTAGAAACATCATGAAATGTGTCTTGAAATAATTGTGGCTATTGTAAGGGGTGTTACACGTTGCATGTGACTCATGAAACGTGAACGTTTCGCAAAGTTTGTTTAAAATAAGAACTCAACTTGTTTAGAAGTACTGAACAATAGTAACGCCGTGCCTTTAAAGATCTTTAGTTGTAAAATTCCGATGTTTGCGAGCTCGTGCTTGATTAATTCGTGGAGTATTTTTCTCACATTCTTGAAGTGCTGAGTCCAATGTTTCCATTATTTGAAGCCGTGGAGGGGGGGCGGGGTTTCCGTTCATATACTTTTTACAATAGGACTGTAAAGCATTATAAAGTCCAGTTTTTTATACTTTCTTCATAGTAGTTACCGTTGTTTTCTTCTAAAGCTCTCTTTCTACGTTATGACTAATAGAAGTTTTGAGATCCTTTCAGTTTATTGTCTAAATCTCGACGCAACTGTTCTATCTCCATTTTCAGTTTGTGTATGGATTGTGTGTATTGTTTTCCAACATTTTGGCACATTTTCCCTTCATTTCCTTACTGGGTTTTCAGGAATTCAAAGTGCTCTTGAAATTCTGCGACCTTTTCTTAACTTCATGTAGATTCTGTTCCTTCACACGTATTTGGTCTTCAGTTCTCTTTACATATCTTTGAAATGGAGTCATCGCTTTGTCAAGGCCCTGGCTGTTTTCGACTAAGTGCGCTTCGGGATTTTCTGCAATAAGCTCTTCGTCGATATTATAAACCTGCTCAACGTCACTAGCAACGATATGTCTTTTGGCATTACTCGTGAATGCTAGTGACTTCCTACGATAGTGACTAGTAGAGAGACAATCACTTCTTTCTTCACGAGGGAACCGTTTAACGACGGCAGGACATAGACGCTTTTTAGAGGCGAATTACAAGACAACCAGGCGCATTTGATTCTCCGTCTTCTTGTATCTTTTCCTTACGAACAGAAGGGGAACTTCCTTAAAAAATTTCGACTTTTAGCCTTGTTATATAGCAACACGAAGAGATCTGGGATCCCGGTTTAAAACGACGTGTTCACCGTCGTGATTTTCATACATAATGCCAAGTCGAATAGCTTTTAGTCGAGAATTCTGTTTGCGAATTTCATTTTCCAATTCATCATATGAATCCGGAACAGTAATTATTTTTTGCGGTCCGGTATCCATACGTTTTAGCCAATCAAATTGCTTCGTTTGCGGTCCGGTTTTCACGATACGGACC
>JAODVM010188265.1:0-13925 GCA_025400095.1 Phenganax marumi
CTTTAGTACGCGGAGCAATCTGTGGAGCTGGAAGCTGAGAACTGGCGACTTTGTAGTACAACTTTAGTACGCGGAGTAGCTGGGGAGCTGGAAGATGAGAACTGGCGACTTGGTAGTACAACTTTAGTACGCGGAGTAGCTGGGGAGTGGGAAGATGAGAACTGGCGACTTGGTAGTACAACTTGAGTACGCGGAGTATCTCGGGAGCTGGAAGATGAGCACTGGCGACTTTGTAGTACAACTGTAGTACGCGGAGTAGCTGGGGAGCTGGAAGATGAGAACTGGCGACTTGGTAGTACAACTTTAGTACGCGGAGTATCTGGGGAGTGGGAAGATGAGAACTGGTGACTTGGTAGTACAACATTAGTACGCGGAGTATCCGGGGAGCTGGAAGATGAGAACTGGCGACTTGGTAGTACAACTTGAGTACGCGGAGTATCTGGGGAGTTGGAAGATGAGAACTGGCGACTTGGTAGTAGAACTTTCCTGGAGTCTCCTTTCGGCTGCAAAACCCGCTGATAGCTGATAGGGGGTTTTGGCGCTGGAATGGTCATTTCCTAGGCAAATTCTGATTTCGGCTGACAAGCCCTTGGGTTCTTGTAGCGTTCCAATAAGTCAGTTTGTTCACATCAAAGTTTGAGGCTTGGGAGTGGGAATTGGGAACTTTTGTGCTGTGGGAAGATTTCGTGGCCGGCGCAGATTAACATCATCAATTGCGTCGTGCTTTGCTTGTATAGGGGCATGATTGTGTAAAAACTCAACCTGCGCATGTCCCATGTTCAAATACATGTTAGCTTCACATGTCCACATACATGTTAGCTTCACATGTCCACATACATGCGAGTTCGGTGCGTTTTTCTGCAGCTGTTTTCTGCCCGGCAGCTGTTGAAGCCGGGTAGCCGGGCCGTTTTGGCCTGGTGATTTCGGTCAGGTCCTGAGCTATGAACTTTGCGCAGTCAGTGTTCTCCGTTGCTGCGACTGGCGACTGGTGTTTCGGTGTTCTTTTGGCTCAAGTTCCTCTCTTGCCCATGGTTTGAGGCAGACTGGTCTGCCTTTGTGATTTGTTTGAGGGGAAATGGTTGCAGTGAAGATTTGTGCAGGTATGTGATTGCAAAATTTCAAACATATTTCCAAACGGAAAGCTTTGCAGGAAGACATTGTTTGCTACTGCTGTGTGTTTCTTGTACTGCTGTATTTGTTTTAATCGGTTGTCTCGCAAGAGCAAGATTCAGATGATACCGAGTGGACACTGCCACCTATGCCTGTCAGCCGGCCTCGGCCAAGCACAGTGCCTGAAGAAGAATCAGCTGCTGATGTGATTGATGATGTGCCACCCATGCCGGTCAGCAGACCCAACCCGGCCACTAGTTCAAGCAATGATCGGCCAGAGCAGGAAGGGAAGGCTGATGTCGAAGAGAGCCTTGACAATGGCACTGCAGAGCCAAGTGACTTGAGTGACGAAAATGAGAGAGAGACTTTTCGTCCTGAGTTTTGGGACCTATCAGGGCCACCTTTGCGAAGAAGCAGCGCGCCCTGGCTCGCCAGCAGGCGAATCAGTCTCATTAAAAAAACATGCAATTTTTTTCCTGGACAGGCCCATTTGGAAAGAGCGGAAAGGGAACGTCGACCAAAAAAGATGCCCAAGCCTGTGGTGAAGAAAAAACCTCAAGCTCCAAGACCCCCACCTGTGATTCCAGTGAGGTGGGGGCTCAGCCTTTTGCAAAGCCTTGTGTTGGAATGTAGCCCTGGCAGGCACATGGATGGATCAGTGCAGATGATTTGTCGACCACCGCCCCCGAGAAGAAGGCTTGAACATATGGCCAAGTGTTCTGGGTGTAGATTTAGGTAATGGGTCTGGAAATGACTTGTGTGTGAGGCCTTCTGATGAGGCCCACTGAGGGAAAAGAGCCAGTCTCACGAGGAAAAACCGTGTGCTTGCTATTCTGGCAGCCATGCGTTGAAGTTTCAATTTTGGCTAGATAGGCTCTTAATTTGCTTCTTAGGTCTCTACATGTGGCGTAGAGGTGGGTTCCCTTTCTGCCATGCACTGCTCTTGTCTCTTTTTGCTTTCCAAGGTGATTTCGGAGCGCTATGAATGGTCGGGGCCTCAGCATGCATGCGACCCATGAACAAACAACACATGAAAGAACTACCATGAACATGTGACACATGTGAAATGTGTTAATGGAATCATGTGTTCATGAAGTCATGTTATCATGAAACCATGGTACCTAAATCATGTTACCATGAAAACATGTTAGCATGAAGTCACGTTACCATGAAAACATGTTACCATGAAATCACATTACAATGAAATCATTTAACCATGAGACCATGTTACTGTGAAAACATGTGTCATGAGTCATGAAACCACCAACCCTGTGTTCACTTAAGACTCATGAAAACAAACTCCATTTAGCTACTTGGCCAGATGTTGATTCTGCAGGTTCGGAACCGCAGCTGGCGCTGGACATCGGGTGCCCTTGCGACTTGTGTTTGTGATCAGAAGCGCTTGACTCGTAACTTTATGTTTTGGCGCGCCTGCAGCTGTTTGAAGGGGTTCATTTAAACAGCGTTAGGGGTGCAATGCCAAAGTTGCTAAAGCAGCTGTCTGAAGATCCAGACTTGGTGTCACACTATGCCTCAGCTTTTGCTGCAGAGAATCGCCTCAAAGAGGCCTGCTACCTACATTGAATGTTTTTGATTTGCATCTGTGCTTTTTGTTTTTGGTGAGATCGGCAGGTGGGCTTCAGCTTTATACAGGCCCATTCAGAAGGCCTGTTTGGCAAGAAGGACGCTACCAGGAAAGATGTGGAGTTAAACGGTGAGGCTGGTTTGTTCCTGAAGAAAAATTGTGTATTGGCGTTGTTTGTGTCTTAATGTACCAGACTCTTTTCCTGGCCAGGTGGTCTATGCCATCATGAAGACTACTCCATGGGCCAGATTGTCTGAGACAGTGTTGCAAGAGAGCATTACCAAGTTCTACACGGACAACCGATTAGTCCCAGTTGGCATTGCTGCCTCGGCCTTGGAGCAGTGGAGCGCCAAGATGAGCTGCGCAGCCAGAAAACTGGTTCAAAAGTTTAGAAGAATCTTTGCAGAAACGCCCCATGGGTCCAAGAGTGATGTGATCCAGTCTTTGAAGTCGCGATGTCTTGCGGCTGGTGTTGAGCCCCCTGCAAGGCAAGCAAGGAAAAGCAAAAGCGACGTGACCCTGGAGGATGTGGAGGAGGAAAGGGAAGACAAGAAAGAACCTGCCCAGGTTCAACGTGAGGTGACCCATGAAGATCTGGAAGAACTCGTGACACCCCAGGTCTTTGATTGGAAGGCCTTTGCAGCCAGATTCATGGAACAGAGGAATCAAAAAGTAGAAGGAAAGGTGGATGACAAGAAGATTTCGCTGATGGAGAAAGTGGCAAGGCCTGTCGCTACTCCAGCGCGTGCTCACGAGTTGCCAACCTTTGTGGTGGAAAGCATGTCCCAGCAGCTTACGCCGGTTGCTCCGTTTGTGGCTCCTGGTGTTGAAGAAGACTTGAATGGAGAAGGAGATGAGGACTCAAAAAAGCCTGCAGCGTCACAAAAAAGAAAAACAAGAAAGCTCCCAAAAAGGCTGCCAAGAAGGCTGCCAAACAACCACTAGCTGGTCCTGAGGTGGAGGAAGCGCTTGCTGTTGTGCAGGAACCAGGCTTTAAACCTGGCTCTGCAGAGGTTGTGGCTGGTGGGCCTGGCTATAAGGCTGGCAGCTTCAATGAGAGAAGAAAAGCTTTCATTGCCGAGCGCAGGAAGGTTGCTGGAATCTCCTACAAAGAAGCCAACACTGAGTGGATGTTGAGTGATGAACGGGCTGAACTCTTGCAGGGCTTGCCTCCAGCAGTCCTGAAACGCCGTCGGTTCGCGTGATCGACTTGCATTTGCGCTTGGGGGTTGAAAATTGCCGGAGCATTTTGTTAAGAATTCGCGTGTGGATGAAAGGAAATTTCACAAGTTGTGGCTTTTAATTTGAAGTAGCCTTTAAAGGCAGGCTCAAGCAGTGTGGAAGTGTCATATATAAAGGGTGGTCATGAATATGATTGCCCAAATGCTCATGTGGAAGTGCCCGGAGATGTTGATACTCATGGTCATGCATGTGGTGTTTGTCAAAGACCTGAAGGCTGATAAAGCTCGGGCCTCACTGTTGACAGATGGTGTAAACTCCTCGAGTTTTTGGTGAGTGAGGTCTATAACTTTGTGGAGTTCTACAGTGGACAGGGTGTTGTACATGCTGCTCTTCGCTCTGCTCTGGCCTTGTAGCTTTAATTAGTGAAAGCAAAGAGACAACAACACACTGAGGCTAAATTTTGTGGGCCCGCATTAGACCGGGACCATGACAAGGGCAATCGCACCTTTGATTTCCTTTCTCCACCTGGATTTGCGTCAGACACCTAATTGGTCTGCAAATTTTCCAATAGATCACCTGATTCTTTGATGCTGCCAGGCTTTGCCTTAGCTGTATCCTCAGATCGAAGAAGTTGGCCCTACATGTGCTGGCGATGTGCTGTTCTTCATTTTGTGCTCCGAAGCTTGGTGAAATGCTGCTCACATGGTTTTGCTTCTGTAAACTCAGAGGAAGATGCAAATAGTCTCAGGAATCTGGGAACGCATCAGCGCTCGGTGCTCTTTCCTCAGGGCAATGAAGGGTATCCATCAGTGCAGATTGGTAACCGATTGGCCTCAAGAACAAGCCTTCTGATGTACTTCAGCTGCGCGCATGAAGGTAGGCCAGTGCTGGAACAGCCCCGCAACTCCAAAGCGCCGCTACACCCCCGCCTTGAGCAGGTGCTGGAAGAGTTGCCGTTTTATGAGACTTCCATTTGGGGAGGGAAGTATGCCGACAACCCGCAAACGTGGACGCCAAAGAGACATTCACTCTTCAGCATTGACAAGTGCCTGCTGCAGAAGCTAAGTGATTACGCTGGCACCATGACTGCTGAAGAACTTCAAGCTTTTGAGACCACCCTTGTCAAGCGCAGACGCAAGGACGATGGCTCTTACTCTTGGAGTGGCAATGAGAACATGAAGCAAAGCCAGTTCTCTGGCAAAATCTAATCACTGTGTGAGCGCAAGGGTTGTTTAAGTTTAGAGTGAGTTAGGTTTGAGATGCTGAGGGCCTATCATCGTCGCTTTGGGGAGCACCTGGCCAACATGCAAGCTGAAATTGATTCTGGCTCTTGGCCTGCTTGATACTCAGGCATTTTTTGAATGAACATTCTACATTCTAGTCTCGCATCTGCTGCTGGTCAGGAGCTACCTCCAGCACCCTTGGCAGACCAGGTTGAGGAATACATGAAGCAATCAGAGTTGCAATTGTTTCAGGTGGGGATTGTGCATGTGTGCTGTGTGTGTTTTGGGGTTCCGGGTTTTCTGCAGGCCATTGATTGGGGCACTGTAGACCTGTGGGCAGATGCTGCAGCCTGAGGTTGCTGTGTTTCCTTCATCGCACTTACAGTCAACTTCATTGTGATATGAGGCTGATCTTGTGGATGTGATGACTTACCTACGTAAGTCGCGGTCCTTCCAACCTGGAGCGGAATGGGGTCCAGCGCTAGATGCTGCGTACAGTAAAGTCTGTGGGCGGTTGAACCGCTGATGCACATGTGATGGTGACAGGAAAATGGTGATAGCAATTGCTTCTTATGGCATCAGGTGTTTTACCGCTGATTCCCGGCTGTTCCTGCCGATTCCCGGGTTTTTGCCGGCGAGATCCCGCTTCTCCTTCACACCCCTGGACCCGGGAATTTGCCGGGATTTCGGCGGCAGGTACCCGGGAATCGGCGGCAAGTACCCGGTAAATTTCCCTGCTCCTGGACACGTAGGTCTGGTCATTGCTTGCAAAGCTTGTTTGGTCTCAAGTGGTCAGCTTGTGTGAGTGAGTGTTGACATGGCTGACATGTCTGATGATATGTTGATGGTGGCCTTTGCAGAGCTACGTGAGCAGAATGGTGGGAGACGCCCTTCTGTGAAGCAGCTGGAGGAGCTCACTGGGTTGCCCACCAAAGAGGTGAAGACACTTCTTGCGGAGCTTTTGGAAGCTGAGGCGGAGAACCCCAAACCAAAGAAGAAGCAAAAGACAGCTCAAGTGCCCCCTGCTGCTGAAGAGCTGCCTACTGAGTTGCCTGCTTCAGCAAGTGCTGCAGAAGCTGAGAAACCTCCAGTGGCTCCTCTGACTCCTGTGCCTGCAGCACAGAAATGTGGTGATCTGTCCCGTGCTGCGACGCAGCCGTATATGGAGACGCCTGTGGAACCGACTCAGGTTGTGTCCCCGGAGCCACCTGCCATGTTGAGGCGGAAGTCTTCGC
Source organism: Phenganax marumi (assembly GCA_025400095.1). Taxonomy (NCBI): domain Eukaryota; kingdom Metazoa; phylum Cnidaria; class Anthozoa; order Malacalcyonacea; family Clavulariidae; genus Phenganax; species Phenganax marumi. The sequence goes on from JAODVM010188265.1 coordinate 6,336, forward strand.
AATTGTCTGGAGCTCAGATGTAGTTATTGTGAGATAGTAGCTTGAAACGCGTTCAGTTTCAAGTTTGTCAGGTCCTTGCAAACGCTGATGCATGGGCAGGAAATGCTTCGTGGTAGCTCTGTTCCGCTGGTGGAGGTAGATTCAAGCTTCGAGGAGGGACTGGTGGGTGAGCATGACATTTCATGAAATCAATTATACATGTTCTGTTTTACATGGCATCATGTTGTATGTTCATGTTCATGTGTTGTGTGTTCATGTTTCAGTATTCATGGACATGTTTACATGCAAACATGACATGTACATGAAAACCTGGCACATGAAAACATGGTACATGAAAACATGTTACATGTATACATGGTCCATGTATGCATGGTGCATCTGCCCATTGTTGACTTGCCAGGTGCCGGAGGAGTGGCCTGACCGCCAGCCGGACACTCCGACTCCAAGCCAAGCTGAGTTGGAGCTTCTCAGAGCGAAGACTCTGGTGCTGCCTGGCTTGGAGCTCGCGGAAGCAGGAGCTGATACGGATGAAAAGCCTGCTCAGCCCACTGCGCTGGAACCAGCGCCAGCAGAACCAGCGTCGCAGCAACACCCAGTCAGGATGGATGCGGCTGTTTACACGTCGACAAACTACTCCAAGGAATGGAAATTCCTGAGCCGTGTTTCCTCAGGACCAAAGGCTCAAGAGTTCCCAGAAATTGCCAAGGCTTTTGGCTCTGGCACCAAGCAGCAGCAGCGTGAAGTCCTCCAGAAGTTTATCGAGAATGGCCATAGCCTGGAGTCTGTCGAGGCTTCATTTGTCGCCACACGTGAATTAAGTGAAGTTGGACACAAGAAGCGAAAGCTTCTTACTCTGAAGCAGATGACGGACATGGGATTCAGCAAGATCCATGTCTTTGCTTATTAATGTTTCCTTTGAATGATGTGTGTGTGTGACGTGTCATCGTCCTTTGCATTTTTCTGTTTGGGGCCACTAGGGCGTCAATCTGAGGCCGAAGATCATGGGATGTGTAGCTCGAGGGGGGGTTCCAGATGACGATGCGCCACTTGACCCTGAGTCCATGAGATATTGGGCAACAGTTGATGTGGAGAAGGATGACTACGACTCGCAAACTCTCCGCTCTTCTGTTCAAGGTGCTGTGCGCCCAGAGGATGCAATGCAAGTCATTCAGCAAGGTGTGAAGATTCCTACTGCAAGCCAGCCAGTTGCAGACCCAGCGCAGTTGGTGAACCAACACATGGCGAGTGCTATGAGCCAGCTTTCTATTCCTGATCCTGCCTCTGTGACCACGCCTGCTCCAAAGCGTGTCTTGGTCACTGAAACATGCATGACAGTGTTGCGCAACCTATGCTTTTGCTGGGGCCTGCTTGATCAGGTGCTAGTGTCAAGGCCAAGCCAAAAGCTGCCCCCAAGAATGCAGCTGGACCACTTTCTGCAGTGACACTTGCGGGGAAAACGCTGGCCGAGAAGGGTGCCTTGGCCCGCTCGGCTCTTAGATAAAATTGCAAACCAATTGGATTGAAAATGGCTTTGCAATTCCCAGGCAATGAAGTGAAGAAGGAGCTGAATGCTCTGAGTTCCCTGGTGCTGGACCTGAGCACAAATGATCGGTTTGAATCGGGGTGCAATGACTTGAACCGCTTCCATGGTCAGCTGAAGGCTTTGTTCACGAGGCCATTTTGCAGATATTGAGCTGAAATATGTCCTCCTGTCAGCGATGGCCAGGCTTGAGGTAGAGAAAAAGAATGAAGTCTCCTTCAATACGCTGAAGGATGAGAGTTTCCCATGTTACTTTGTTTTCCAAAGAGCCCTTAGGTTGCAGATGGTTGCAGATTGCCGTTTCAAACGCGCGGAGCTCTCGGCTGTTCTCTGGCAATTCTTCCAGTGAGACAAAACTATCTAGTAGTAGTCGATTTCTTGTTTTGCCAGGGGCTATGCTCGGCAGTGATTGGCTGATGGGACCGCTGAGATTTTGCCTGATGAGCGTTGGAAGTGAACGCTATAGACCATATAGATAGTAGAGCGTACGCACATGTCTAGACAGACGGTGCTGCTGTTGGTGAATCTGAAGGGGATTCCGGTTGCGTCAGCTCACCACCGTTCTGGCCAACATGGTTGCAAAAATGCACAGATGTGTAGCCATGCATGTCCTCTTCTCTTTGGGTGTTCTTCAGTCTTGTGTGTGAGAGGCCGTTTGACTTTGCAAATATTTTTTTGGTGAGGTACTGGTGCCTCAGCGTCTGGAGCAGGATCGCTGAGAAGAACATTGGATGAGAGGTCTGGCATTGGTACAAGCAAGATACACTGTTAGACCTTTTGTGTTCACTGTTTGTGAGGATTGCAGGAGAAGTTGGACTAGGCCGTTGCACAATAGCTGCAGCAAATCGGATTGCTCAACTCTATCAGTCTGCAGTTTTTGGGCAACTTTGATGTAAATGGGTGGCTGTGAGGATTGTTTGACGCATTAAACATTTGTCTTTTGCTTTAATATTGCCTGATTGAGGCACCGAGCAGATGACAGGACTTACAAACGGCTTTGCAAAGCAGGCCTTGCGTACGATGATGTCATCAACTACATCCAGCTACCGGTTCAGACGGAGGATGGGGGAATGCAGTATCAGAATTGGCCAGTGATACTACCTCACCGCCTTGTGCCCTTGTCCTGTTACGTTTGAGTCAAAAGCTTTCCTCATGTTTTTTGAAAACTACTTGCGTGGGGCCCAGGCAGATGTGCTCCTAGCCCATGGCCACAGAGAAGTTTTTGGTCATGTAGATGATTGCTACTGGCAAACCCTGCAGCAATATGGTCATGAGAAGCCAGGACCATGTGGAGCTGATGCAATTGGTCTTGCAATTTATGGTGATGAGTGTCAAGTTTGGGAGGGAGTTCAACTCCTTTCTTTGTGCTGGATGTCGGAAGCCAGTCCTTATTTGACTGAGCCCCCGAAATCACGCTTTCTGATAGCCTGCGTACCGGCCACTGCTTATGTCATTGATCGTGACGGTTGCAATTTGACGTTGCAAACATTGCTGCAGTGTGTTGTGCAGTCTTTGAACCACTGGTTTACATCAGGTGTTCGAGGTCTTTATGCTGCTACTGTTTTGTGCAAAGGAGATTGGAAATATCTCAAAGAAGCCTTCAACTTGCGGAAGCATTATGGCTGCAAGGACAAGATCTGCTTTAGGTGTGAAGCTTCCAAGTCATTGGAGGCACCAATGACTGACGTGTCTGATGGTGCCCTGTGGCGATTCCAAGTTCCGAGCCCCCCGTGGTACAGGCCACCAGCCTTGTTGAATCTCCACAACTTTTCATTAATGAGTTTAGGGTTGGACATGTTGCATTGCTGGCACTTGGGCGTTGGGCGCGACCTCCTTTCCAGTGTCTACGTTATCCTACTTCGCAGCAATCTATTTCAGGGAGGAACTGTTCCTTGTTAGAATTAAAGTGTGTTGGGGTGCTGCGTTGAAAAAAATCATTTCTGAAACCTTGTTCTGGGTAAGGTTGCAGAGCGGATGAAATCGTCCAGCAAACTCTTGCGAGATTACGCCAAGAGCCACGGAGATTCCAGATTTCCTTCATCCTGGTGCTTTTCGAGGTCAAAACTTAAGCTCAAAAGTGGCAAATTTGTCCACTTTTCTGGTAAAGGATGGATGTGCTCAGTCATCATTCGCTGGTTGGCAGATCTTTTGTCTGAGAATGTACCGTGTGACCCGCTGATTAAAACAGCTATTTGGTGCGCAAACAACATCATGGGTTTACTCCATGAAGCCAGAAAGGACAGCATGTTCCTCACGCAGGGCCAGATCAACCAAGTTCTGGTGGTGGGTCGCCTATTTCTGTCCACCTACCTCAGGCTCCACATTACCTACCAAGGGCATTGCACTTATAGACTGTTCAATTTGCGCCCCAAATTTCATGTTTTCACCCATTTGCTGGAAGATTGCGCGCTGTCTCGTAACCCTTGCCTGGCCAGTTGTTGGCTAGATGAATCGTGGCTGAAGAACATCCTGGCTATAGCCAGGAAGGTTCACAAAAAGACTGTGGAGCAAAGCATTTTGACCAGGTACCTCGCAGGACACTCCTTGTGACTGTGTGTTTGGGAAAATCGGTTTTTGAGTTTTTGCAGACGACTGCAGGACTGAAACTTTCAATGGATGAAACTGTCCGGTCCTTACTTCCACGTTACCGAAATGATGTTCAACCCATGTTACCAAATCATGTCAACCGCTAGTGTTCTACCATGATAGAGCTATCATGTGAAAACAACATGTCATGTATAGAGTATAGGGACACATGTTACATGAAATGTCCACGTTCACATGTGACATGTGACGTGAGTTCACGCATGTTAACATGTTAGTTTTCATGTGCAAACATCCAGGTGCAATGCGTTTGGAATCTTGTGTGTTCATGAACTTAAGGTAACATGGTTTGAACATGCGCTTTGGGTTTTGTGTGTTCATGGTGCTGCTTTTCTTTGTTGCCAGGTTGGCCGCTGATGTGCGATGGATCCCGCGAACGCTTGGTCGATGTGGTGAAAATAGCTGAGTGCATGATTGCTGGGGAGAGTTGGGGTCGAACAGAAGATTTCGTGGCTGTTGCTTTGTTTGACTTGTTTTGGGTGGAACTTTGTTTGTTGGGCGTACATTTTCTGGGTGGGGTCTTGGGGTTTTGGCGCTGGTAGGGGGTTTTGGCGCTGGAATGGGTCTATCGTCCGGTTTTACCGCTGGAAGGTGCCTCCAGGAAGGAGGCCGCGACCCGGTACGGCCTCCCACTGATCCGGGTGAACAAGCTCTCGATCAAGAGCCTCCAACACATTGTCAGTGTGGGCGCTGCCATCGCATGCTGACTAGCCCTGACCAGCCAACGCCAGCCGCGCCAAACTACACTCCACCAACTTTTCCACTTACACCAAGCACTTTCCACACTCATCCACTACAGCCAATACATCGAACGTGCCGAGGCCGTCTTTGCTGTGGGCCTCATCCACCTCACACTTCTGTTTTGCTACCCTTCCTCCACCTAACGTTCCCAGCAATGGCGTCAGCGACTTCAGCACCTCCACATACAACCCCACACTTACCATTACCACAACTTTCTTTCTTCCAACGCAGTTTATGTCAAACTCTACCTCAACCCCACCACACCACACCGCTGCTATCACCAGCATGGCCATTTCTATATCGGCTCTACCGGCATTGGCATCCCACACAGGGAACACAACCGTCGGGCAAAACTCAAACAAGTGCAAAACAACATTCCCATTTCAGCAGAGCTATCTCTTCGTTACTGGCATTCTCACAACAACATCCACTACTTCACACCCATTCAACTTTCCTCTCACGATACCTACGACCAGGCTTGGATCCAAGAACACTACCTCATTTCCAACTGGACGCCGCCGCTCAATTGGCCTTTCATCTCCCACCACCTCAAGCTCAAAGCTCAAGGGTGGCAGTTTACAAAACACCGCACTCATTTCTACTCCCGCCTGGCAACCAACAAACGACTTTTCCGCAAGCTCCGCAGACGGCAACATGCCATTCACGAACCACATCTCTTCACCTCCACTCGACTCCATTCCCTCACTCTCCTTCGCGATCTCACTAAACACACCTTGGCCTCCTTTGAAGCAGCCAAACAACTGCGCAGCGGCAAACATACCGACCTTGAGGTCTACGCCATCCGACGAATGGCCTCCAACCTGGAAGAGCCTGGTCGCAGCAGAGCACTCCACATTATCAACCAAGCCCTCCAGTACCGCAACCTCAGTCCACCCAAGCCCAACATCCCCCTCACCATACCATTTCTGGCCCACGACCAGTTTCCCAAACACTGTGAACAGTGGCTCAAAACCACAATACAGCACCACAAACACCTGGCCATCCCGCTCCACTTACCTACTCACCGTTTGCGGGAAGCAGCCCACAAGACTCTCCGGGCCCATCTACACAACCACCGCACCTGGGAGAGTACGCTCTCAAACCCTCCGACCTCCAGTGACCTGCCATGCGCATGCGCCCACCTCAAAACCATTCTCCTTGATCCAGCCACACCCACAATCGACAACCACTACATCCTCACCCTTGAACAACTCGCACTACCACCGCACCTCCGCATATTCCTGGCAGCTAATATGAACAGCACCTTTTACCCCAGCAAGGCCAGGTACTTCCTTACATTCCAGACGGCCTTTACCAAATGGCTGCGTATTCAAGGCCTTCCACCCTCTCTTACCCAGCACCTGGAACCCTTCCTCCAACACCAATGGCGGCTCCATACTGACCATTTGAAACACCAACCCCGCTTCACAGCCCGCCTTCTCCGGCAACTCCAGGAATTTCTGGGCGACCAAGTCGTCCTCCACCATGCTGACCACGAACTGCAACAGCTACGCATTTTCTGCCCCCGCCAATACTTCGCCGGGGCGCTTGCCACCTGGCAGTCGCCGGAACTCTTTGCACCCATGCCAACACTCCAATCGTCCAACATCCACGAACACCTGACACACACCATCCCCCCCAGCCTCCGCACACGTTACAAATGGGACTTCAGAAAAGATTTCACGATTCCCTACGGCATTGTTCACCTCAAGGAGAAAAAACAGTGGAGAAAGGGCCCCACCATTATCTCATACTTTCAGTCCTTGAGCGGCAATCTCCTCCGCATTACCAGCCGAGCCCTTGACATCATCCTACAACACCTCCTTCCTCAGCATCCAGGCCAACTTTCCATTCCACAACTGTGGTCCCACTTTCACTGCTACCTCACCGAGACCCCACCTGACATTCCCCTACACGCCACCAACGACGACCTTGTTGGCTTCTTCAACTCAGTCCCACAGCATCGCCTCATTGATGCAGTCCACTCCCTCATCCAGCAATGGCAACGCCAGAACCACACCCACACTCTTACTGTTGACACCAAAGCCACCGGCAACCCTTTCCACCATTCCCACATCGGCAGGCACCACCGTCGCCACCCTACACAGCGCACCATCCACACTGCAGACATTACAACCATTGTGGCATATGCACTTGACACTTGCATTTTCCGGGCATGCAACAACACCTACAAGCAAATTCGGGGAGCTGGGATTGGCTCCCAGCTCTCCCCTGCCCTTTGCAACGTTGCCATCACCCTCATCGAACACTCCTGGCATCAACTTCACAACAATCTCCTTCAACACACTCGCCTCCACTTCGCGTACTATCGCTACGTGGACAACCGTTTCATCGTCCACAATGAACACTTCCTTTCACATCCCGCCATCCAGACCCTCATCCACAACAACTTTTTCGGCGATCCCGTCGAATTGGAGACGGTGGAGGACTTCCACCTTCTGGGGTTCAACATTGACCTCCAGCAACGCACCATTACTTACATACAACCCACCCAACCCTGGAAAATCAGGGACAACACAAGCGCCGGTAGCCAGCGCTTGGCTCTGTCCGGCTTAGCTTCAAGACTTCACTCCATCTATACCTACACTCAACGCCACCGCTGCGGCTGAAGCCCTGGTCAACCTGTACGCCCAAAAAGGGCATGACCTGCATGCGCGCAGGCGGTTTTTGAGAGAAAAAGATCC
>JAODVM010188376.1:0-13921 GCA_025400095.1 Phenganax marumi
GAAGAAAGCTTTTTGCAAAACGAGGCTAACGATACCGTACTTCTTATCTCATCAGGTATCTGGTTCCATAGTTTAGCCCCGTTAACAGCAGAAGCTTCGTTTTAGGAATTCTGTTTTTGGCATTGGAATATGAACTCTAGTAGAACCCCTCAGATTACAATCATTAATTTGTTTAAACTACTGTGTGGTTTGCATTGTTTTATAAACGCATAAATTGGTAGATGTTGTTGGTTAGTTTGCAGCTTATTCGGTTTATCAGTTAGTCTGTTCTTCTCTTAGGTTACCTATGTAGATCCTGGGGCTGATGAAGGCTTGCATTATTTAGTTCATTATCAAGGATGGAATGCGAGGTATGCTGCTTCAGTTACTGTAATATGTAGACATGCTGAGTAGTTTTGTTTTATCCAGTGAACTCTAGGAAGACTGCAACGGTAACTTCGGCGCCATATTTGAAGCCAAATTGAAGGCTGCCTTGAAAGTTTGGATCTGAAAAAATACATCAGTTTCAGTTGCCGTTCTAGCCCGGTTATTCGAAAGATGGATAGCGCTATCTATTTGATAGTGAATTTTTCAACGCTTCTAGCATTGGATAAAGGATACTGAAACTTTCATTTATGTCACTGATTTAGATATTAGAGACTTTAATCTATCGATATCAGTCGTAATTCTACGTTACAACGATCAATGGAAAATTTTACAAAGGTTACAAAAAATCCCTATGCAGTGGATAGCGCTATCCACCTTTCGCACAACCGACCCCTGAAGATCACTTGTAATACTTAATTGTCGAAACGTATAGAATAGTGTGTTAACAATTTACGGAGTCTTAATAGTTTTGTGCTTAATTTTGTGCTGCTAACTAACGATATGTTAACAATCTATGTATCACTTGCCCAACCCAATTCTTAGGCACGATGAGTGGATTGGGCCCGAAAGAATAATCGGCCGCGATACAAAACAAACGAGGACGCGGACAACGAAAGAGCCGACGAAAAACGGAAAAGCCGCGCCTAAACCTATTGCGAAGCCGACACCCAAGTTGTTAGCGAAGAAAAACGGTAAAAACAACGGCGCAGGGCATGTCGGACGACCCCCCGGTAGTAAACGTAAGAGAACACCATCCCCCACCGCTCATTTGGTTACCTCGAGTAGAAACGGCAATGGCAGGAATTGTAAAAGTCGAAACTTGAATGAGAAGACCTTGTCAGAATCTGCTTTAGAAGGTACAACTAACCATTACATTTCGTTTGCTACGATTTTTAGACTTCTTATTCAGTATTCAGTTGAATCATAATCAATAGAAGCGTTGGGTTTAGAAGTGTGGCTAAATGTATTGTGATTCAGCGATTCTTTTGTAAAAATACATCATAGCTAAGAATGCTAAATTACCTAAAGGCCATGTTACACGACGCAGTTTTTCTTGCAACTTGCAATGTAGTTCTACTCTTGAGAGATGTAAAATTGTCAAATACAAGTCTTCATTGCACTCCGCTGATATTTTTTCGACACATCGAACATGTTTCACTGACTTCACTAATTAACATCTCTCAAGAGTAAAATTGCATTGCATGCAAGTTGCAAGAAAAATTGCATCGTGTAACATGGCCTTAAATTGTTAAATAGGATGTATAATTATTTACAAAACATCATGCATAATGAAGCATCTTCCGTGCAAAGAAGGTAGTTTCATTATAGTCAATGAGGAAACTTTGACTAACTATTTGATCTGTGTTAACTTTTCATTTTTTGCACGATTAGTGTGTGCACTCTGTTTTTCTCCTTTCCAAGAGCTACAGACTTTATGTTTCCTTTGCATCTTCCAGTTAAATGTCCAGCTAGAACAACAAGACGAAATTCAATCACTATTCCAATAGACACATCAGGTAGGTAACTAGTACAATACGTCGAGAAAGCTTTAGTATAAAGTTGTATTGGAGCTTTAACTTTTTCGGCGGGCCAATTTATCAAGTATCAGTTTGTCAAGTCACTTAACCGCTGACTGCGCACTTACTGCGTGAGTAACTTTGATTTTCTAGAACAAGATTTTGTCGACATAAAAAGTCTTGACTCGAAAAATGAAAGTCAGGAAGACGCTCTCCCCAGTCCGGCTCGACCTCAGCGAAGTTGTGATGCTACAAAATCACCATCGCCGAAACGTCACGTCGAGAAGACTTCGGAACCGACGGCAGAGAAAGGTGAGAAGCTGGAGGATGTTAAAGAAGAGGTATCTGTCACGGTTGAGAAAAGTGAAGACGCGGTTATTGATAAAAGGTCTGAGGAGAGCAGTCCGCTGGTCGAAGATAGTAACGTCGAAGTTGAGAAGAAAGCAACGAAACGTTCCCGTGAGGTGGAGGAGCCAGGTTTGTTTGTCTTACACCAAGTTTCTGCCACGACAATATGCCTCTGTTGAATTTTATGATTGTATAAACACAACTAAACTGATACCAAGAGACAGAATTCTGTCTCTTGTCAGAATTCTGCATTATTAATTAATAATGCATTGCAAAGTTCGCGTTTGTTGTGCAAGTTGTTCTAGTGTTTGTGCGACAAACATGTGTTCTTTGTCTTGTTTCTTGACAAACTTACTTGCTTGTGTGTACTACGAATAAGTTTTCCTTCACAAGTTTTGTGATGGGTAAACCTTTAGCTTAGAAATAACCTCGCAGTGTTAAATGTTTGCGTTTTCGTGGCTTAGGAAATCTTGCGAATAGAATGCGTGTTTTTGTATGTTAGAAAATTCCTGTGTTGAACCTCAACCAGCCAAAAAGAAGCTTGACGGGCAAAATGTACCGATTGAGGAAGCCTTTAAAACGGATAGCGTCAAAAGTCCGATCAAGGAGACGAAAGTTCCCGAGAGTACCGAGCCCAAGCCGACGATGCACGACGATACGATAGGTCCTGACTTGACGTGTTCTGAAGAATTACCGACGCATTGCGCTTCGCCCGATCCATACACGACCGCGTTTTCCGAAGGTAAAGTCTAGTTTTCCGTGTCGTCGTGACGCACCGGACGCGATTCGGCAACCCGACTCGAATTTTCGACTTTCATTGACTGGTAACTTTGATTCTAGTTGAGATTCTCCAGATATTCCAAGGCGATATAATATTTTTAGTTATTTAGTCTACATGTCTTTTACAATTTTACTCCGTGGATCGATTTATCCGCTTTCAAAACGTGAAAACTCGCGTCGCTTTGCCGAATCGCATCCGATGTGTCTGGGCCTTAACACTGGCGATTTCACGGCGATTTTTCTCGTTTTGAAGGATGTAGAACGGAATACTATATAAAAATACATCGTTGCTGGAGTGTCTGAAATTCACGTCAGTGAATCCACTTCATCACATGCTTTGAAATGAGAAACAATCGCAATGAAATTCGCCAGTGTAAACGGGCCTGTAGAAGTATCGAAACATTTTCTTTGTATGAAATGCCTTACCTTCTCCAAGGCAAGAGGTTTTCTCGCTGGAAAATGTAAGATGCGACTCACTGTGAAATGTTTTTGTCGTAGAAATATAGAGCACCTTTTCAATGAATCTTTGAAGCTAAAGTGCTCATTATTGCTTTTAAGATAGTAAACGTTTTTATGGAAACGGCGTGGAGTCTTCCGAAACTGCGTGCAAGGAAAAGGATAATTCTTCCTCTCTGGATCAGAGCAAGCCTGAGAAACCAGCTCCTCATCGTAAAACCAAATGCAGACGGGATAGAAAGACTAGAGCAACAAGTTGTCAGTCATCAGTCGATACTAGTGATTGTCATAATGGCACTTCAAATGGTCCCACGGATACTGTAGTGCTATCACCCTCTTGGACACCAAAATACAATTTCACCGAGGATTTAGGTAAGTGTAAACTGTCAGGGATTATACGTATTCGAAGTGTCTATATCAAGGTCAGGGATTGTAGATATTTGTGATATTTGAATCTTTTGGAGTGTTTAACTCAAGGTCGTAAATTTCTCATGTTTGTAGTATTTGAGTCATGTTAAGTATCCAGTCAAAGTCAGGGATTGTAGATATTAATGGTATTTGAGTTATTTACAGTGTCTATATGAAGGTCATGAATTGTACATGTTTATAATATTTGAGTCATGTCAAGTATCCAAATGAAGGTCAGGGATTGTACGTATTAATGAAGTGTTGTTACCTTTTTCCAGATGAGTTATTAAAAAATGAAGAGAGTTCTGAGCGAATTCGTCTTCTGACCGAGCGAATTAAGGATATTCGTAAAGTGTACTGCGAGCTCAAGTCCGAAGTTGCCAATATTGATAGGAAGAGAAAACGGAAGCAAAAAAGAAAAAGAGAAGGTAGGATGAGAAAGGAGGGATATGTTGGTATTTATTAGGACCCTAATGTTTCTTTATGTATTATTTTTTGATGCGTGGTCATTGCAGATGTGGTTTAGAAAGTTGATTAAGTCTCTGTTCTATTTCTTTGTTCATGTTGATGCAAACCAGTACTCGTTTAAGACTTAGTCGTTGGAGATATGGTTTGGAGACTTGGCCAGGGTCTCAGCTCTATATTTTTGTTCATGGTTATGCAGACTTGTGCGCGGTGAAGACATAGTTATTGAGAGAAAGTGTGGAAACTTTACCAATGTCTGTGTTCTATCTTTTTGTTTTTGTTTATGCGAACTTGTGCACGGTAAAGACCTAGTGTCTGCGTTCTATCTTTTTGTTCATGTTTTTGCAAACTTGTGCACCATAAAGACATACTCCTTAGAGATATGGTTTGGAAAAGTTTTCCGAATTTCTAGACGCTTTCTTCATTGACTTTACTGCAGCTGGACTATCTGAACAACAAATTCCTAATCTTCTAGAAGAATTGTCGACTGAAGAAAACACCACGCGCTCGCCTTCACGTTCATCACCGCTGACCACAACAACCACGACTGCAGTATCTTCTACGAACTCTTTTTCAGCCGTTGAGTGTAGATAATGATAATATGACGTGGGCAATATCTTTGTCCATTGGAAGATTTTATTTATTTCAGAGAGCAAATTTCTATCTATATTGAAATTGAAGAGCCTATACCTGGTCGGTATTTATGATGCAATATTTTTGAGAGCTTTAGATTGGACTACGAGCACGACTGGGATTTCTGTTTATGGCATGCTAGATTTAGCAAACAACATTTGTGCGAAACTGTTCGGAAATATGTTGAAATGAAAGTTCATATAGGAAATCTTGTAATCATAGAGACGTTCGTGACTTAAACTAAAGCTTTGTAATATCCTGCAGTCGTACTCCTATTCGCAGTCTACTCTAAAACTCGCTAATATCTTGTAGTCGCAATCGTATTAGATAGTTTACAGATAATATTTAAGTTCCGATGGCAGTTCTATGCAGTGTAAATTATTTTTAAACTCTGTCTAACGCTGATGATTTTATTTCTCATTCAAGAGGAAGGTTAGGAATGTGCTTTGTAACTGATATTCGCTAAGCAGCACTATTGGAAGTATTAGGTAGTGTACAACGTGCGTTTGTCATGGGAAAATAATGTTGAATCGTTGTCCCTACGGTGCGTTTATACGTCCGTCGTTGACCAGTAAGGCTTACTGAAACCAGTTCAGTGGCTGAAACTGACACCTACTTCATGAGCACTACGTAACTATCATTGAGGTTGTATAGAGAAGTAGATCTTTTCAAATTGTAACTGAGATACAATCTATTGTGGTGGACAGCTCTTCAACCAAAAACAAGTGAAACAAAGTGTAATTTGGGATATTAGCAACAAGTGCTATTCGTGTGAAATCAATAGGTTGTATGAAGTGGGGCCCGTTTCATATCTCGCGCTATCGCCATGCCCATCGCTTTGGAGAGAATAGATAGTCAGCTGAAGCCCCTCATCGATTCCTTTAAATACAGATTCGATACGGCAGTAGAGCGACGTTTGAAACGGGATGCAGTCGCAAATTTGAACTTTTTATACACCCTCTACAGTGCTATTGATACAAAATTGTGAACGAATTTAGGAATATTGTTCTCCTAGTTTTGGTGAATTGTGAACATTTATTTTAACTTGAACTGGAGTTCAAAAAAACTTGAATATATAAATATAATAATGAAAGTGCTATGCATTCTATAAATATTAGTTTTATTGTAAGATAATATGACCAAGTATTGTATGCATACATAACACGGGTCGTGTGAACGCTTGTGTTTTAAAATGTCGTATGTAAATATTACAAATATATCTATTTTCAACCTAATTGAAGATGACTGGAATTTTAACACTTTGTTCTTTCATTTGTAAGTCTATCTGCACGCGCCTAGGCCCTTCATAGAAGATGTTGAGATGAATAATGAGCGCGCAGGGTATTTGGGGGTCGTCGCATCCGGGAATGGAAGGGTGTTTCAACGATCGCAAAATGTCCAATTGAATCTCGCGCTCATGCCTTATTTCGCTGTTAATAGCTATAAATAGCGTGGGTACGAGACTGTCAACATGCAGCTACGCCAGCTCTACCAATATCATGCGAGACGTCTCGCGCGACTGGTAAATTACACGGCCTTCGTTCGCTAAACACTTAGCAACATTTTGAGCGATGGAATTGTAGTTTTTCTTTGGCGGGAAAATTTTTTTGTTGTTTACAGTAGAGTTCTTTAAATTTTTTTTTGTGTTTAAATATTCACCGGAAAAAGTATTCCTACGAATTCGTACTAGCAGCTGAATAAGGGTTAAATGAAGGTGTGTGCAATCGTTAAAAACGTATTAGTAAACAATATTGTTGTCCTTACCCACTGCACGTTGAATTTTGCTCTAGATTCTATACTGATGGATGAAAATGTCTAACAACGGCAAACGAAGAAAACGAAACGACCGGGAAATTTTAAGCGTAAGCAGAGGAAGGCTTTAACTTTGAAACTTTGAAACTTTAATAGACAAAATACTTGCAGCTGGTAAGCTGAATTGCGTATTTTACACGCTGTGTAGAATGCTAAAATTTATAAGATAAGATATGTTTACACTCTAGTACATTAAGCAATAAATGTAGCAACTCTATACCATAAAAGCAAACTTGCCATTTACGATTCGTCTTAAAGAGTAGTGAACTCAAATGAAGGAGATAGTGCAGAAACTCGGCAAAATTTATTGGGCTATTGGCTGGAGAAAGTGAAAAACTTTGAATAATGATTTTGCCTTTCAGACTATTTTCTGCTCTTGACTAGACTAGCGTTAGCGAAACAACGAACGACAAATTGACAACGTGACTGTATATTAAACTTGATCTGTTTTCTTCATAGAGACAAGCGCTGTATGAGAAGTATATTCCTCATGTAAGTCAGGATTTTGCAAAAATTATCGAGAAGAGTAGGAACGACGAGTTCAAACAACGTTGCCAACATTTACTCAAGGTAGAAACAACAAAATGTAGTGACTAAGATCTATTGCAAAAACTTTTCAGAGACATGGCATGTTTTCATTGATAGGTGGATGATCCAAGGAAAATGCAAAACGCTATTGCAGCCAAGTTGTTCAAGTTGACGCTTGGTCCGCATCATGCAGATGTGACCCAAAACACCGAAAATAATGTAAGCAGGAGTCATTGAAAGTATTTACATGAAGGTCAGAGATTATATTTATTCACAACATGAGTCATTTAAAGTGTCGGATCAAAGTCAGTGATTGCACATGTTTGTAATATTTGAGTCATTTGTTAAAGTGTTTATATTAATTTTACAATCCCTGACCTTGATAGTCGCTGTTATTTCCGAAATAACAGGATGTTCAATCGTGTTTTGGTGATTTGGCAAATCATATTGATGATAGCAATTGGCCGACATTTAACCAAGTCGACGGTGCTTCATCTGTGCTTGTCGACAAAACGACTGACGTGAATGCTATTGGCGATAAGAACAGTCGCAGAATACAAGATGAAAACGGTAGATCGACTGCTAACGGTGATATACCTTGTACAAGCGGCTCGAAAGATCAGTTTATTCGACTTCCCCTGGATACGCTCTAATCATGTGCGGACCTTAATGCAAATGATCTAAAGTCTTTGTCTGAGTTCGTTTGAATTAGAGAGGTTAAGCTTGACTACCAGTACTAATACTGATACTGATTTATTGTGAATCATGAGAAGTCCTACTTTTACCTGTCGTGACCCACACCATAAAACTTGGCCCGAAAATACTAATTCATTTTTAACACCGAAAGGACGAAAATGTACTCATCTACACAAAACAACGATAAGTCTTAAATAAATTAGATTACTCGCTCATCATCCAGTTTTTGGATGTTTTACTAGTCGTTTAGTATTGAGGTTACGACTTCCAATAATGGACTGACTTCCGAAGTCAAGCCAAACATGCTTCCAGTACAAAATAAAGTACGCATGTGTGTAACTCATTTCGGAATTTGTATTCGTATTGGTATAGTCAAGCTTAACCTCCTTATTAAGTTCGGCGGCAACGTCTGAACTATAGGCCTAACACATGATGACAAAGTGAATTGTATCTCAACATCTGCTATAGATGTCGACGATGAAGATTTCAACTCCTTGGAGGTTCATGCTATGCTCGATGAGACTTCATGGGAGAGCACTGCAGCAATGACATTTGAAGATCAGAGAGTACCGTGTGAGCCCATAAACTCCTGCAGTAACATCGATGTTACACGGCAATATTGTCAACAGTCTGTGTTACACCAGCCAATAGTACAAACGTACCAACCGCATGGATCGACGGCACACCTGCCGGTTTTACAACATTCTGGTACCAAAAGAAAAGAGAACAATCTTTCCGATAATGATGACTGTCATTTTGAAACTCTTGGTAACCTTTTCTAAAATTATTGGTAAGATTTTTTGCTTCAGTCATAAGGTGATTTTTTTAGTTATGGATGGTAAAAAAGCCTCATGATTGATTGGGCATTTTTCGCTATTTAAAATTTATAAGCATGTCTACATTGCCGCTCCATGTTCTGAGTTTTAAACTCCAAACCGCAGTTCAGTTCATCATTAATTGCCAGTCTTTCCATGTGCAGTTGTTCTCGAACAATGGCAAGAGAAAAAAGCATGTTTGGCTAGTCAAAACGTAATATAGCCATTCTAACATAATTTGTTGAACATCGTGTTTCTGCTTGGCGTATTAATTCACTGCACTGTACACAATTCGTTTCTTCAAAAGTTTAAAATCCAATCTGTTTGTTCAAAAAACCAATGAAGCAGAAAATTATACCATATATGAGTGGTCGAAAATGCTCATTGAAAATTCAAATAAGTTGAGTATTTATCTAAGTTGGTTCTCGTTAAATCTCTCATGCATTACGATGTCATGATGGTATGAAGTATGTAAAACCATCTTTCAGTGCGCTCTTCAGCGGAGATGCTTCGACACACCTAGAATATTCGGATTACCATGTTTTCTTTTAGGATGTTTTGAATAAGACTCAAAAACCTGCTTCTTAGATACTTGCAACAGATTTGATTTTATGAATGTACATTGGTCGTTTTGGATTCCATTGAAGTCGCGTATTCGCTGACTCAAACTCAGGGAATTTGAAAGCAGATTCAAGCACTTGATTCCGCATGGCTTCCGAAAACAACACGTACGAATGTAAGTTACAGCTACAAACCTATCGATGTTTGTGTAGATTTCAATCTTAGTGCAATCGTGGGGATTCGGTTTGGTAAAAAATTGTAAATTAGGCCTGCAATAGGTTAGGTTGTTTCGCCAGCATTCTGTAAATATTTACGCAAAACACTATGTCTTTTCAAGCGGAAAGCATGCACTGGATATTGTCCGTGTAATTCGTTCGAAATCTAAAGAGAAACACCTACAATGTCGCACTTTGCCTTTTCAATTTATGTAAGATATTCAAACAGTATTATAGTGTATCAGCCCAATACTGTAGTCTGAAACAGAGATCGCCACATTTTCACGGTCTGGAGACTCGGCATGAAAGAGATTGAGTATTGACTACAATGCGCTGTTATTCTGCGTTGAAATGTTTTCATCGCGGAAAAGTTTCTGTTAAGATTAATTAAGGATAAAACAAAGATACTGGTGAAATCCCTAAACTATATCTCAGATGAGACATATAGTAAGGATTAGTCAGTACAAGACACATGTCTTTGTTCTATCTCTTTCCCCGAGTTCATCTGTTCATGTTCATGGGAAATGTCAAAACTTATCGAGGGTGACGTTTTGCAGTGAAGACACGATTTTAAGACTTCAACACAGTCTTTTTTCTTTCTTGGTTATTGAAACTTGTGCACGATGACAGGAGATTTCGGCAAAGTCTTCGTTCTATCTTTTTGTATATGTCGATGTAAACTTGTTGCACAGTGAAGTTATAGCCATTGCAGACTGAGACAAAATCTTCGTTTACTCATGTTGTTTATTGAAGCTTCTGCATGGTGAAGACCATGTAATTCGTTCGAAATCTAAAATGAAACACCTACAATGTCGCACTTTGCCTTTTCAATTTATTCAAGATATTCAAACAGTGTTATTGTGTTTATCAGCCCAATACTGTTGAAGATATGGGCTGGCTTGAAGACTTGACCAAAGTCTTGTCTGTCTTGGTTCCAACTTTTGATCTTTTCTAATTTTTTTTAGTCGTTGCTCCTATTGTTTTCTTGTCTGCCATCTTCGCTTTGATCGTGGCTCTGGCCTTCATTTACCGAGCAGTTGTGAAACAATCATGTTCGTGCCTCCGTGATCCGGGTGGACGAGAAAAAGAGCGGGAAAAAAGACGAAAAGAAAAAGGCTATGAAAAAGTCACCCCATCCGATTCGGATGAAGAGACTTTCATTCCTCCGACATTATCGGTCGAAACCGAGATCGACCCTGAATTCGATAAAGTCGTACGAGCCGGTACCCAATCTCCCTATTCGGCGTTTTCCGCGTACGGAGATACGGTGTCTCTGGATCAAACGTACGTGACGGAGAGAGGTTTGGGGAGAGTTCGTTTGGAAGTGAATTATCTTAGCAAGGAATCGCTGCTCAAAGTCCGAGTCATAGAAGGTGATGGTTTGCCCTCTAAGGACCAAGGTGGTGCGGGGAATTTTAATATACACTTGACGCTAGTACCTAAAAAGGAGCAACGTTTTAAGACGAAAACTAAAAGCCGGTATTCGCCGCAGTTCGACGAGACTTTCCAGTTTAAACAGGTTTTGGAAAAAGATCTATTTTCGTCCTCGGTCCGATTTCGGTTATACGGCATTATCGCAACCGGTAACAAACTCGTTGGAGAGACGTTTTTTCAATTGGCAGATATCGCTAAACTTGAAAATCAAGTTATTCAAAGTACATGGCGCGCTTTCAAGCCATTGAAAAAGCAAAGTACAAAAAGATAGTTTTAGATGCAGCATGATAGAGTTACCAAGAAAAACACAGAAAATATGTTTGCCGTAAAGAAACTGTTCATTGTCTACTAACAAGTTGGTGAAGTTGCGTGCGTTTTACTGGCATTGCGGTCAGCGGAATCTTTCTCGTCGAAACACGTTGATTAGTCTATTAAGAAACTTGAAAAGTTGCATTTGCCAAATTCTGTTAAACTCTTCAAGTAACATTCTCAGGAGACAAGAAACTGGATGCCAACTAAACAGGTCCATTTACTTCGTTATTCAAGCAAATTTGGGAAGGTTTTCTTCATTTCTTAGTACCTGCATTCATTGGTCAACGAAACCAGGATTTTAGCCTTTAGTTTTAAACCAAAAGGAATCACGAAAGACAACATAATTTATAACTAAGATGTTTATTAAAAATATGTTCACATTTATTTAGGCCGAGACCAAGTATCACTGTCGTCATCATTACCCAGGCAATCTAACATGTCACTAGAACAACTGCCAGAGATTTCTATTAATGATGAATTGATTGTAGCCAAACAACCTAAAAAAGGGTTATAAATGAAATCTTCAAAGAAACGTAAGAATTAGGTGCAAGATTTGATAAAAGTTAGCCAATACAAGTGTCCATAGTCAGCTAACTTCTCTGAATTTAAACGCAGTATTTCCTCAACATACTGGCAATGGTTTCCTATTCACTATCAAGACCCCATGAAGACCAAAACATTTTAAAATAGACAAACGATTTCGCTTATCATTGATCACCAACAACAAGATCAGTCTGGTTTCCATATAATCTATCCGAGATTCATTGTTGGTCACCAGTGAAGAAGATAACTATTGCTAACAGACAAGGGATTTTACTAATCTAAGCAGTGAGTTTTTGGACTTGAAACATGATCTACAGAAACATAGTGCAGCCGAGGGAACTTCTAACAGTACTTACCCAGTGTTACAGGAGAGTTGCTATAAAACTTTACAGCTGTTGACTTCTGCAAAAATTTCGAGCTGACGCCTTCTGCATTCCTATACCATGTAGTTTCAAATAAGAAATTTTTATAATTTGCAGGTATTTATACTGGCTAGTATTGCAAGTTTTTGTAATTTTATTGACAGCATTTTTTTCTAAAAGACTAAAACAAAAAGATTTGAGCAAAAGGCATACCAGTTCACACTAGCCACGCTGCATAATTTTCGTCTGGAGTGCAGTACATCTAAACTCAAAAAATAGACATGTCAATTGAGCCATATGCAGACTACTGTTGTAGATTCATGAGAGTTACAGTTATAGTAAGCTGTTTCAACAACAGCACTTGCCTCTGGCTAGATTTCTGTAACAGAACTGAAAAAAAAAGAAGTGCCATGTAAAACACTAAGTCAATCATGAAACTCTATCACTGGAAATCTATGAAAATGATTATCATTTATCAATATATAATCATCCAAGCCAATAAAAAAATCGGTATTGATCACTCCATCAAAAATTGTCAATCTTATTGATTGTTATCGGTTCATCCGTCGTCAATAAAAATTGTTTCAATGTTCACTCCTATCTCTTACCTGGCTAGACACACGAGACGTCGATTTTAATATATTGCTCAAACATTTTATTCCAGCCATATTTTTGTTTGTTGTATTTATCCAAACACGTGCAACTTGTTGGAGCCCGCTATACTATTCACAAATTTAAATACTTTAAGTATCGACAATGAAAAACAGCAATTTAAAAGTACTGAGCCCGTTGTGTTATTTACAAAAACTCCAAATATACTTCAAGTAACGACAATGAAAAAATTCGGCAAAAGGTCACCTGATCTAAAAATGCCTTGTTGTTTATTTTTTCCTTCGTAAACAAAACCTCTATGGTTGTTAGAAGCATGCCAGTCCTAGTTTGTAGCTATTTAATAGAACCATGCAATTATTTTGTAACATACTTGGGCGAAAATAATAAAATAAAAAGAAAATCAAAATACTGTAAAACAGTAACATTGTCAATCCCGTTATCACACTCGTGCTCAAGCTTCGAAAATATCGTTCGCGCTCGGTCAAGGAGGAAATAAACAAAATGGACTTTTGAGGTAGTTTGCCCAGTTTAGCGCTTGTGTTTAATATCATGGCAAGGTGAGAATGTTTCACAGTAAAAAGGCTCAGGTGGACTTCAAGAGAGTCACGCTAAAGTTCCTCGATGCAAAGAGAGATTGTAAACAAAGAGCTAATGCGCTGCGTACTCTACTAGGTGAGAAATGTGTGGCATACATAACAACTCTCGAGACTTGTTGTATTTATTTAATGAAGTAGCGAGGTCTTTTGTGTGTTTACCGTAGTTATTGCAGTTATGAGTGTGCAAGCAAAGTGACATATGCATTTACTGTTAAATTCTTTAACTGATAAAACATACTGTGTCAGTCAGACAGTATTAAGATGCGCTGCGCCCCATTGCAGTGGAGTGCATCCTGGTTTTCTATATTATTCTGTCTACTGCCAGTTAATTTTACTCTCTTACACTTAGCAATTTTCTCATCAGGGAGAGCCTCATACAAGTTAATAGTCAGGCAGATAGTGGGGTAAAAACTTACAATATCGAGGGGCAATTCCATTTTGTCGTAGAATTGTTCGTTGAAG
>JAODVM010188487.1:0-13919 GCA_025400095.1 Phenganax marumi
CTCAGTTTCCTTGTCCAATAACTCATAGAATTACAATCAAACTTCAACTTACAGGTAAGTCTCGTTTAATTTTTAAAATATACAAGATGATTTTTTTTTAGATCGGAATATTATTTGGAATACGTATGTTTGAATTAAGGTCGACGGCAATCCGAAGTAATTATATTTATGAATTTGAAAATGTTTCATTTGCTCTGCAGGTATAACAAGTTGTGATTTTCTTTTGTAGGATCAGAGTGAGTTGGTTAGTCAACCGAGTTAGGATTCGAGTTGGGATTCGAGTTGGGATTGTTTTTGTGTTCAGCTTTGACTAATTAGCTATTGGTAGTAACGGCATATACGATTTTTGGAAACGGATTTAACTCGCCTTTTACTTTTATTCGAGCTTGTAACTCAGAAAACTCATGTATATGGTATTAGCTAGTGATGTGTGCAATACAATATACATTTTTGACACGTTTTGTGGCGGATTTTGTGTCAAGTGTCAAAGTGATTTGGATTTAATATCCATCGAATTTGGCTACATATTTGCGTGCTACTAGCCCACTAGGCCTGCGGTGGGTATGATAAAACGCTGTTTCAAGAAAATTAGGCAAGGTGATCTCTCCTCTCAAGCATATCAGCAGAAGATATTACGCACTGCATTTGTTAACTAGAAGTTACTACCTCCGAATAGGTGTACTACGAAACCTACATGGAATTCGGACTGGGGGAGAACGCGAATTACGAAGCGCAGCGCGATTCCAATGAAATAACGCACCGCTTTTTTGTAACAAGGACTGCAGAAGAGAATTGATTAGAAAACTAAAAGTATATAAATAACGGAGTCGTCTGAGGTGTTTATTGCAGTTATTCGTAAACGCAATTGCATATGTACGAATGTGAACCATTATACCGGTGATTAAATTAAAAACTGAAAGAACGGATATTAAGGCTTTATTCATAAGAGCAAACATTAAAAAGCGGGAACATAATAATTCCATAGTTTACTTGTACTAAAATTCGCGTCCTACTCATTTTCGCTCAGCTTTAAATTTGCGCGGATTATATTTGGCGCAGTACTAAAATTCGTGCACTCAGCGCTGCGCGAATTTTAATACAAGCAAAGTAAGTTCGAATCCTAACTCGAATCCCAACTCGAATCCTAACTCGGTAAATAGCCTTCCTCGATCAGAGTAGCGTTGCACTAAAGCCCCGGGCAAACCAGGAAACATTGTTGCGGAAACATTGTTTCCTGCCAATGTTTCGTCATGTTTCCCAAGGTGGGAAAACACTGGGAAACAATGTTTCCGCAACAAAAAACGCGCTTGGGAAACATAAAAACTTTCTGAATATGATCGGAAAAATTTTTGCTTCCCGGGAAGCAAATTTCGTTTCCGCAACAATGTTTCCAAGTGTGGGCAAACAGGGAAACATTTGGGGAAGCATTGCGAATCACAAATGTTTCCATGCCAACACATGGACATAGACAGCTAATATTCTGGAGGCTTACAAGTAGGTAATCCTGTTCATACAGGACCGACTAGAGTAAGAGTTTAATTGTCGTAATAGAATAGATGACCGTGTTTCTTTTGTTTTTACCGGGTTGGTTAATAACTAATCGCCCGCTCGGTTATGGATGTTCAAACATGCAAGTAATTATTGTTCTCAAAGGTGTTTTAACAATTGGTAAAACAATTTATACGCTTGGAAACCCTCATCAACTATACTATTACAAGCTAATAGCATGGCTTTTCAGTACATTAGTGAATAAATAAATGGTCCTTTGCCCTCGGAAGTTTGTGGACTTCCCGAGGGCGAAGACCGATACCAATTTTTTCTCGACGATTTCACTCCTTGTGTGTATGACGAACAGGTTTCAATAGATTTTCTTATTTATTTATACATTTGTAATTTATTAAGAAAAGTTAGAACTATACATTCCAAAATTATAATTTTTGGCATTACATCAATAATATCAATGATAGTTTTGAAATCTAAATTATTTTATCAACGAAGCTGGAATTTTCTCATTCCTTGTTAATTCTATCAAGAGTAAATCGTTATTTTGCAGACCTAGTTAAAGGCCGTTTTCTTCTTCAACTGCAACAGAAGAGAACTAAGCGCATTTTCTATGTTTGGTGAACACCACAACATAGCTAATGAACAACACTATACAACGCTACGATACGGTAAAGGGCTCGAGGATGAAGTTGAAATGGTGAAGTCTGCCTGTATTTTGGTATTATGAAGAGCAGCCTTTTCTTGATGTAGCTGTTTATTTAACTAATTACATAAAAATTTCCACGCAATACTAAGTACATTTTTTTTTGGCAATTACAAGTTCAATTCTAAGTTGCTGTTACCCAGCAATGACATTGCATCCCTTCTAAATTTTGATTATTTCTGCAGTGCTTTGGCGAGTATTCTTTCCAAGATAGAATGCTTCGCGAGCGTAAGGTCTGTCTTTAAGTTTGTGACTGATCAGCCAGTGAACAAACGGTACATGTCGAGCGCCAAGGTCACCCAGTTTCTTCAAGTTAAAAAAGTTTCCTTTCACAATATTCCTCATTCTGTCAAGCGAATTGCCGTTAAGGGTGTTTACCTTCAGTCAATATGAAGTATGCAATCATCCAACAACTTGGAATGATATCAGATTTCTTTTTGTACAACCTGCAACTTTATGATTTATTGCTTCTATCATTTCTGCAGCCACCCAGGCCATTGTTCCTTTAGAGTCTTTGTAGTGAGTGATTTAATCTTTGTTCAAAACACGATTTACTCGAGTCTGCTGACCTCATACGACCATCACAACATGGTCGCATGGGTTCAGATCTGTGTGCAGAATTCTAAGCTCATGAAGAAACTCAAGTCCCGCCAACATTTTCTTGATCATTCTAAGACCAGATTATCGTAAATATCCAATACTTTGCGAATGAACAAGTTCTTTCAACATTTCTTTACAAAGATCAAGGTGTCGTTGCGGAAAAAATGTCTATAGTTGACTATAAATGGCGATATCTTCGTGTCAGTGAGACTCAGGATCGTGCTTTCGTTTTCGGCGGATGCTGAGCATGATAGGGTAAACATTCTTTTAACTGCAACTTAACTTTTGTTTTCCATGCTGCCAACATAAACAAATGTCGCAATCGAAGCTCCGAGAGATAATCTTTGGCTAGCCGCAAAATACCATAAAGGTGGTCTTACCTAAACAATAAATATTTAATGATCATATACAGTACACAGTTTATCAAAAAGGATGAATTCGACATTCAACAAGCTATCATGCAGCATACATCAAATCTAGTAAATAGCACAAAACCCGGGGATTCTCCCCAGGGAAAATTTTGAAAGTTTAAGAACACAAAGACCATTATCTGCATTTGATAGCGAAATATCACTCAAAGACCCATCAACAAAAATAAGTTTTGTTGGAGAAAATTGCGTTTTCTTTTATAACCAATTAATTAACAATTATTGCAGGAGGATGAGCATGCTGTCGAGAATTATCAAGTAGAAGTTTGCGTTATCTGTCACAGCGAAGCTGAGGCGGAAACGTAAACTGAGGCTTAATAATTCTCGACTTCATGCAAAGAACCGACATTACAAGTTGTTTTATTACGTATTTCCTACAATTTAATAAAAAGTTCTACTAGCTTTTTGAGCTTTGACATAAAAAAATTTTAATACGCCACCGATTTCATCTTTTGCCTTGGATTCACTTTTGCCTTTTGCCTTTAAATAAAAGTTTGAAAACTCTTCTAGCTAACAGTGTAGATGTTTTTATTTCTTGTGTCCTAACATACAACAACACGTTGGCCTAAATCAGTTTGCGAAGCGGTTTCACATGACGAGAAAGCGTCCACCCATTATTGGCATAAACTTAGCGATAAAATATTACGTCAGCTCTGGTACCTTTCAATGTCACGTTGGTTGCAAGACATTGAGAATTTTCTGCAGGTCCAGCCTCGTCCCCGGGCTCCATTTTGTGCGCGTCTTTGAATCATGCGTGTGGGGAATGTTGCGCGCAGGGATTTTCACACAAAATGAAAGGCCACACCACAGAGGAGAGAAACACGCAGAAAATTATGGCACGCACTTTTTCTGCGCATGCGTGACCTCTCAGCCAGTTCCGTGCAAAATTTTTACTAGAAAATGTATGGAGATTTTCGAATTTTAGTCATATAAACAGCAATTCTACTTCATCATTGGTCAGTTCACAAAGAAGTCACGTGAGATAGAGCGTGGGAAGTCGGAGCATTCAGTTCGAGCGTGATTTTGGAACATTTGGTTTTACAAAATTCTTCCTTTGGTTTATTGAAAGGAATACTCAACAAATCACTGGCATTGATGGCGGAAACGGAAAACAAAGACGACCTTCTGCTCACAGACGATGAACCAGAAGCCGGATAAGCGGCCAAGAGTAGTCAACAACGACGGCGTAGGAAGCGGCGCCGCTCACGTAGTCGTTAACAACGACAACAAGTGCAACGGCGATGGGGTCACAAATTGCCCAAATCAACTGGATGACCCTTTGTTAGATGAAATAGCACAGGCTATGAACGAGGGGGAAAAACTGCCCCAAAAATTACTGATCAACTAGTAAAAATCATCGACTCTCGTTGGTTAAGTAAACTGAGTGATGAAAACCTTCGTGAAAAACTTGATACTCATTTGCCTCCGGTTAACTGCAACCGACTCATTACTGCAAAGGTAAACCCAGAAGTCTGGGGGCGCCTCGACAAAGAAACACAAGGCAAAGATCTAAGGCTATCTTACTTGCAAATTAACCTCGCCGCGGTTGGTAATATTGTCTCACAAACAACAGATATGTTGTTGACAGCTCGTGCTGAAAACGGTCAAGTCAACATTGAAAACCTTATTCGGAAGAATATGGACGCCATTACTATTATGGGCCACATTTGTTATAACCTGGCTCAACGAAGACAAGATGTCATTCGTCCAACACTCAATAAGGAGTATACTACGCTGTGTGCCTCACATGTGCCGATCACCAGTTGGCTTTTTGGAGATGAGTTGCAAACACAACTGAACCACGTACGGGCGTCTAATAAGATCAGAAACACCACAAGTGGTCCAAAATTTCCAGCGAGGCGTCCTTACCCGTCTCACAAGACACCAACCAGATCTGGACAACAAAAGCCTTTTTTATGGAAGCAGCCGCCTCAAGGCGGCAAACCTCAATACAGAAGAAGATACAAGAATCGGTTTAAGCAACAACCAGCGGATCAGAAGCATCAACGAGCAACATTTTGACTGAACTGCAGGTGAGCACATACACTTCTCTCTTACCCTCTCCGCTAGATTATCTTAAAAATAAGGTAAAAACCTTTAGAACAGGGAATCTAGCTGCCTATGTTAACATATGGGAAGCTTTAACATCGGATCCAGAAATAATGGAGACACTGACTGGTCAAAAAAGTGAATTCTCCACAATTCCGGTGCAGGAGAAAATCCTGCAAAATGTAAAATTTACAGAGGCACATACCAAACTGGTAGACCTTGAAGTTGAGGAACTCCTTAACAAAGGTGTTATTATCCAATGTATACGCGAAGAAGGAGATTTGTCTCTCCAATATTTACCCGTCCCGAAAAGGATGGCACTCTTCGCTTGATTTTGAATTTAAAATCGCTTAACAAGTTTTTTTATCACCTATTATCATTTTAAAATGGAGACTGTTTGGTCTGCAGTAAGATCAATGACCTCAGGATGCTATATGGCCTCTTTAGATTTAAAAGATGCGTACTACTCAGTGCCATTCCATGCTGATTATCAAAAATATCTGAAATTTCAGTGGAAAGGGCGTATATACAAGTTTGTGTGTTTTCCCAATGGACTCGCTTTATGTCATCGGAAATTTACTAACCTGTTGAAACCAGCCTTTGCACACTTAAGAAAGCAAGGCCATACTTCAGTTGTTTATATTGATGATTCCTGGCTAAAATCAGGCCAGTATCATGCTTGCATTGAAAACATTTTAGCAACTCTAAGATTATTTGACAAACTCGGTTTGACTGTGCTTCCAGATAAATCTATACTTATCCCCACCCAACGCATTTTGTTTTTAGGGTTTATCCTTGATTTTTTAAAGATGTGGGTGTCATTGACCCCTGAAAGGGCTTATAAATAATTGAAGCTTGCCAAAGATTGCAAAAAGCTACTCATCCCACTACCCGAGAGGTAGCCAGAGTCCTTGAACAAAGACATTTTTAATGCTGCAGTGCCAAAATTAGGCTTTGCTCCTGACATTGACTTGTTTGCTTCTAGGCTAAACTACCAAGTGAAGCCATGCGTTGCTTACACTCCAGACCCCGAGACATATGCAATTGACGCCTTTAGTTTAACCTGGGGAAAGTATAAGTTTTATGCTTTTCCCCCATTCTGCATTATTCACCAAGTCCTTCAAAAAATACAGGAGGACCAAGCCACAGGCTTGATTGTTGTTCCACATTGGCCTACACAAGTTTGGTGGCCTTGCCTAATGAATATGCTGATACAGTATCCTGTGCTTTTACCTAGGAGACAGAACACATTGTTTCTGCAAGCCAAACCACAAGCCACACACCCACTGTGCAGCAAACTGGAGCTACTATGTTGCCTCTTGTCAGGAGTCAGCTCCTCAGCAGAGGCATTTCAGCAGGGGCTTCAGAAGTTATCCTGCAGTCATGGCACCATGGAACACAGAAAAAGTATCACACCTACCTACAACGATGGGAAATATTCTGCGGCAAAAGGGAGATTAATCCATTTTGTGCAATTGTAGAGAATGGTATAGATTTTCTCTTCACCGAATATCAAAAGGGTTTATCTTACAGTGCTCTAAACACGGCTCGCAGTGCACTTTCGACAGTTATTTTTCCTACAAATATATCATTTGGCAGTCATCATTTAGTGGTTAGGTTCCTGAAAGGTGTCTTTGAAACCCGACCTTTTCTTCCTCGATATCAAACTACTTGGGACGTTCCGGATGTATTGGAGTATTTACGAGCCATGGGACCTACTGAGGAGTTAAAGCTGAAAGAGTTATCGTTTAAAACAGTTATGCTAGTTGTTTTGTTATCTGGTCAACGCTGTCAAACAGTGCATGCACTTAACCTGAGTGGTATGAAGCAAATGGATGACCTAATAACGTTTGAAATTAACACACTTTTAAAGACTTCCAAGCCTGGAAGGCATATTAAACCGTTAATCTTTAAAGCATACCCAGCTGACAAGCTTCTGTGTGTGGTATCATGTCTCAAGCAATATCTGCTTCAAACTGAGAGGGTGAAGAATGGGCATAAAGAATTGTGGCTTAGTTTTCACTGACGGCATAAACCAGCAAGTAAAGAAACCATTGCAAGGTGGATCAAAACTGTGATGGACAAAGCTGGTATTGACACAAGCTGTTATAGTGCGCACAGCACTCGCTCTGCTTCTACATCTTCAGCATCCTGCACGAATCTTCCCATTGACATTATCATGAAAGCAGCTGGATGGTCCAAGGAAACCACATTTCAAAGGTTTTATAATAAACCGATAGAACAATCCTCCACTTTTGGGGAACATTTGTTATTGTCTTATCACGATGTAAACAAGTAAATATTTGCGTTGTTGCTTTTGATATTGTTCAACTGTTCATGAACACATTGGCTTTAAAGTCTCACGTGACTTCTTTGTGAACTGATCAATGATGAAGTAGAATTTAAAAATTAAACGAGGCTTACCTGTAAGGTGAAGTTTGATTCGAATTCTACGAGTCATTGGTCAGGAACAAAGAAGTCACATCCCTACCCTTCAGGGAATAATATGGAGACTACATCCCACCCTACAGATTATGATTGTGCTCATTCACAGTGGGGTGTGTTTTAAAAACTGAATGCTAAGACTTCCCGCGCTCTATCTCACGTGACTTCTTTGTTCCTGACCAATGACTCGTAGAATTCAAATCAAACTTCACCTTACAGGTAAGCCTCGTTAAGTTTTAAATTTTAAAGAAACTATCCGGACGATCCACTATTTTGGTATAATTTTAAGAAAATGGGTTGGCTGAACGTTTTAATGAAGGAATGGGCTTATGAATACTGTTTTATCTCAGCGAAAACGGACGAAAAGTGTAAAAAGGAGTGAAGTCCATAGGATGTTCTGTAAATTCTCGAATTCACATTTGCAAGCTTAAAAGTTGTTTAAAATAGCCGTTTAGGAACATGTACAACTGCTTTTAACGGTTAGTAATTTCTCTTTTTTATTCTAAACTGCACAAATCAAAGAGTGAAACAGTAACATGGTTAACATTGCCACATTCTGTTAGTACTCAAAGAGACATTTGTCTATATCTAATACTGTCAACAAATTCTAGCAATTATTTCTTCATGAACTTCACAATAATGATCAAAAAACCCTCCGTATGGCAGGACCACACATTCCAGGCTGGCTACGCTACTGAGTAGCACAACTAAATATATCGGCCGTTTCAGTCCACGTGCCATCCTTGCGACTATGTTTAATATGTTCTTTTACTGTCTTATAAGTAAAGAGCACAAGTTGAAAAACATTTGGAAAGCGTTCCATCATGTCGCTACAATGTGGTCTAACCTTCGAATGACTTCGATCAGTCCATAGAAATAATAGACATAGAATGCGTATTGCCTATCTGGCTTCTATAGAAACTTTGTCTCAACAATATGGCGCATTCAAAAGGGCACGCACGGTGAAAAAGTAGAGACATGATTCGTCGTCAGCACGCATTCTATGTCTATATTATTTCTATGGATCAGTCTCACCGTCCAGCGCTCGTGCCACAGCTCTTTAGAAGCAGTTACCATCGCCTCGAACTCTTACCTCTCTTCTACCAACAGGAATTACAGCCATATTCGGAAATAATGATTTTCTTTCAAAATTTAAATAATATAAATATATATATATGAGTTTTCTTCACTGTGAAGTAGTTTGTTTGCCCCCTAGCGATCCCACAATGCATTGCAAAAATACGAAAAATCGAGCGGGGACTGGCAACCATTCCATTCCGTGATTCCACGTTCCATGTTTTACATGGATAGCCCCCATACACAGGTTTTTCAAAGATTTAGTATGTATTAGCTGAGCGTATACGATAGCGCATGCATCACGAGCACAACGTAAGTAGAGCTATAGAAGGAAATTCAAACGTACGGCTTCTTCAGAGTCCAGAGACAATACGGAGGACTCATAATTAGGGGCTGCTTTGTGGTAATGACCAAATTCTGGCAGTGATACATATTGACCAACTAATGCAAACATCTAAATGAGGAACTGTTTACGTCGCGACGAGATTTCCACAAGGTGCGTTACATTTACACGTATTCGTATTTTCTTGATCTCATCAAGAGCGAAAAGTATCGTTCAAACCTGTCTCAACGTTGCTATTCAAGGGCCAGTTGTTCGTACGCCGTTTAGCTTATAAACAATGGATAAGTCAGAATTCAAAAATACTCCCACACATTTTCTAAAACTTTTAAATCAAATCTTATGTTATTAAAGTGTAGGTAAATACATAATACTAGCATTCAGTCAAAAAACTTTCAATTTCGTTTTTCAAGGAAAACATAAATTTGATTTCCGTTTTGAACTTATCCACTGTTTAAGGCCGGTATACGAACAACTGGATGCTGATAATTGAGTTTAACTTTTTCAAGTTTTATGATGAAAATATTAGCAATAGCGGCATCTTAGTGTCTTGGTTTGAGTCATGGCTTATTCAGTTGGAACAAAACACCCT
Source organism: Phenganax marumi (assembly GCA_025400095.1). Lineage (NCBI taxonomy): Eukaryota > Metazoa > Cnidaria > Anthozoa > Malacalcyonacea > Clavulariidae > Phenganax > Phenganax marumi. Next base: position 9,738 of record JAODVM010188487.1, read on the forward strand.
GCAGGCACTACAATAGCGTGTGTCCATTTAAAAGGCAAATTGCGTTGTAAATGGAAAAGTGTGTACTTGAAATTAATGGACAAAACTGTTAAATTTCAGTTTGAGAGTTTGAAATAGTTATTGTTTTGTAAGTCTATAAAATGCTTAGATTTAATGTAATGTAGTTCAAAGACAAGAGACGAGAGTTTTGTGTCTGTCTGAACAAAATTTTTAATATTTCTTTAAAACAAATAATGGCGAAATAACTAAAGAAATATGAAATGTGTTTAAGAATTAATGATACTTTGATTGTATAAACGATGAATGAAATAACACTGTATCTATGTTTTTCCAACAATTTTCTAGTTTCTGTTTATGACAAGTTCAAAGTTCAAACTTCAGCAAAGCGCTGAAATCTGCGTTCCATACAGTCAAGTCCCTAGTGATTGTTGCCCGTGTAGGCAAAGTGTGTTCTTGTAAAAATTCCTTATTTTAAGGTAATCTGGAAAACCTGGAATCTTAATTTTGGAATCTTGGAATCTTGGAATCTCATTTCTAGCTGTTGGAATTATTAACAGTTAATAAATACTTTTAAAACAAACTGCTAAAAATACCTACAAGAAGTTCCATTTGTCTTGTAATTACCCAAGATCGAGACTTTCAATATGCCCTAAGGCAGTGAACGGTGAAACGTCAAGTGCTTTGTTAGATAAAGGCCAGTGCAATTGATTATTCGTATATAGTAGCGTCGTAATATATTTCTTCCATTCACGTTGTAATACAAAGGTAACATACTTCAGGAATAAACATACAGCATAATACTGCGCCATGAACAATAGACATGCTTATAAAGCTTCATATTACGTTGTTCTACCGATCCCATACATATGAGTTTTCACCTCAATTATAAAGTTTTTATTTGCAAATTCTAACACCTTTTACTAAACTACAGACAGTCCTTGTATTGTCTACACGACGGCGATAGTTACTGCATACATTTACTGCGTACGTTGATCTTTTCCTTTGCTGCTAACTTTGTGCGTTTCATCATACCAAATGGAGTCTAATCGTAAACGATTGTACTCAGAAGTCGTCTTAGGCAAGTTTATTGTTTGTATATTAGTGCAACATGGGTTAAATAACGACATGTTTTTGTTCGTGTTTATTTTACGACAAATGCCTATACCACCAGAGTCTGTAAGCTACATACCAAGATTGTTGTATTGATAATTTTGTATAAATTTTCAGATTATAACAGTGATTCCTCATCGGAATCAAGCGATCTCGAAATTCTGTAAGTTACAGCTTAAATAATAAATACAACATATTACTCTTTGATAACCTTTTAGTCAGCATTGCATTTCTAATTTTCCCATCCTTTCTATGCTTATAACTGTTAATAACTCCTATAATTAGAAATGAGATTCCAAGACTCCAAGATTCCAAACTCAAGATTCCAGGTTTTCCAGATTAGTTTATTTCAATGCCTGAAACCCAGCATGAATACATAGTGTCGCTATGGTGTCGCCAATTATGTTTGCGAAATTTTGAACAGCGAAAGTTACCATAAACAGCACTTTCAAAATCTGTACTCCAAGGTATAAATTCCCAGAAATACTAGTTTTCGGCCACATGGGCTCTCGAAAATTCGGGGTGTGCTTTTTCTAAGAAAACTTGCATTGATAGTGTCTTACGATTTAGAATTCCATTTCCTGTTATTTGTTGTGGTTTTTTAATCTGAAAGTAAGAAATCATTTCACGCCTGATGTGAGCGGTGTTTTTTTTACCTTATCTGCATGTAGAAAAGAAGTCAATTATTCAAATCTACATAAAAATATAAAGGTACTATTTACATATCCATATATTCCAAATACCAGGAACTGTTGTCTATTATTCTCAAAATTGAAAATGAAATGAAAATGAAATGAAAAAGTGAAATACGAACTTTTCGCAGATCTTAACAAGGCCCCAATTAACCATAAAAACAAACTGTATTAGATTTGTAAACAAACAGACCTGTGAAAAGCGATTCAGATGTTTGCTGCCAGACGCCAGTTGTTGTTTACAAATATCACAGTGGCAGTTGCTCCAAGCACTGTTCTAGGTACAACAAAAACTCCCAAAGAAGTGAATCATTGAAATCTACATTGAAAGTCAAGGTACTATTTACGTATACATATAGCCCAAACTTCAGAGAAGTTCTTTATATCACAGCGGCAGTTGGGGCAGAGACTGACTGTTCTATAGGTACCAGATAGGTACACCAAACATACCCAAAGCCTGTTAGAATTGTATAATGACAAAACTGCTGTATTAACAAATGACTACATGCAAAGACAAATCAACCTACAGTTTATACGCTGGCGCAACTAAAAATAAGAGTAACAACGGGCGCATATTATACAGCTCTGGCCACACTAAATTCTATCGCAACGACAGGATTTTCGCAAACATTATGTGACACACACACACAAAGGAAATCGTCGCAGCGCCAAAGCGCCGCGTTGCGTTGCAGCGAAGTAAAGCGTAGCGTGTTCAGACCATAAATTTTGCGTCATACCGATCTCATCACTAAAGTTATGTTATCCAGCTACTTGAGTTTAACATTGAAAGTCTCGAGACGAAAATAGTAGTAATACGAGCATCTTGGTTTCTTTGTATGAGTTATGGCGTATTTCGAACTAAAGACCTTTCATGAATAGCTGCATAGTGTCGCTATATAGTACGTGGCGCCAATTCAGCACTTTGAAATCTGTACACATCTATGTTTGACTCGAAGTAAGGTTTAAATTCCAAGAAAGACTAGTTTTCGGCAGCATGAACTCTCCGCAAGTTCGGGGTATGCTTTTTCAAAGAAAATGTTCCGTTGAGAGTGTCTCAAGATATAAAAGGGCTTTTCCTGTTATTTGCTGTAGTCTTTTTATCTGAAGATACGAGAACATTTCAGGCCTGATGCGAGCGGAGTTTTTTTCAAAATTATCTGCACAGAAGTGAATTATTGAAATCTACATTGAAATTAACAGGTACTATTTACATATAAAAATATTCCAAACTTCGGGGACGTTGTTTATCGGTATTTTTCTCAAAATTATTATTTATTTTGTCCACTAGCTAACTATATGAGGAAAACAAATACGAACTTTTCGAGTGTCGTAACAAGGCCATAAAAATAAACTGTATTAGTGTTGATACCAAACAGATCTGTGTACAGCAAGTCAGATTTGCCACCAGACGCCTGTCGTTGTTTTAATATCACAATGGCAGTTGAAGCAGGGACTATTCTTGGTACACCAAACACTCTCAAACCCCCTTACTATTGCATAATGACAAAACTACTGAATTGAATAGTGTCGCTACGGCCGGCACCAATTAAGTTCGAGAGATTTTGAACAGCGTACGCCGCCTTAAACGGCTCTTTCAAAATCTGTATACATCTATTTTTTACTCCATGTAAGGTACAAATTCCCAGAAGGACTAGCATTCGGCCACATCAGCTTGCGTAAGCTTCGGGTAATGCTTTTTCAAAGAAAATGTTGCATTGGTAGCTATTGTCTTAAGATATAGAATTTTTTTGTAGTCATTTTATTTGAATGTAGCTCATCAATTCACGCCTGATTTGAGTGGAATTTTTTTCAAACTTATCTGCACGTAAGTAAAATATTGAAATCTGCAATAAAGTATTAAGCTTATTTAGGTATATAGATATACATTTCTAAATTTCGGCGACCGCTGTTTATTGGCATTATTTTCAAAATTATTATTTATTTTTATCCACTCAAGCTAAACTAAACGAGGAAAGCGATAAACACTGTTCTTGTCAATTTTAAACGCTTCTATTTCGACTTTAAAACGTCCAATCTTCTTGAAACTTCACGTGCACGCAGGTTTAAAATATTAAATGGATTTGAAAAACTCTTGAGGTTTTACGCCTTGATTTTACGCCTTGAAGAACTCAAAAAAGTAGTTTATCATGGTCCATCCAGGCCCCTTCTCTTGCCACGCCCCTGCTCATGAATTGTTGCTGCACTTTAATAGATACTTTTTTGAATTAACAGGATATTAGCTGTAACAAGATGACGTCATTTTCCTATCTGATGCTGGTCGTAGGTGTTCTTTACATGGTGTGTGTAAGTTTTGCTGAAAACGTTGACGATTCCAGCCCGACTGCTTCTAATATGACAAATTCATCGACGACATGCAAGC